>PVKM010009834.1:0-36068 GCA_004027735.1 Carollia perspicillata | reverse complement strand
ACAAAGGATTGTAAGAAATTACTATGAAGAACTGTATGCCAAGAAATTTGAAAACCTAGGTGAAAGGGACACATTTCTACAAAAATATAATATTCCAAAACTGAATGAAGAAGAAGTAGAAAGCCTGAAGATACCAATAACAGCAGATAAAATTGAAGCAGTAATAAAAAAAACTCCCAAAACATAAAAGCCCTGGACTGAATGCTTTGACAGGAGAATTCTGCAAAGCATTTAAGGAAAAGCTAAACCCTGTCCTTCACAGACTATTAAAAAAAAATCCAAAATAATGGAAGACTCCCAAACTCTTTTCACAAAGCCAGCATCATGTTAATCCCCAAACCAGATTAAGACCCAACAAAGAAAGAAAACTTCAGGCCAATATCTCTGATCAACATAGATGCTAAAAGTCTCAACAAAATATTGGTAAACAGCACCCAATAATACATTAAAAAGATCATACACCATGACCAAGTGGGATTCATCCCAGGGATGCAAGGATGGTACAATGTTTACACATCAATAAATGTAATGCATTATCACATAAACAAAAGCAAAGACAAAAATCATATGATCATAGCAATAGATGCAGAAGAAGCATTTGATAAGGTATAGCAACCATTTCTGATAAAAACACTCAGCAAAGTGGGAACAGAGGGAGCACTCCTCAACATAATAAAGGCTCATATATTAGAGACCTACAGCCAACATCACTCAAAGGACAAAAACTAAAATATTTTCCACTAAGATCAAGAACAAGACAAGTATGTCCACTTTCACCACTTCTATTCAACATAGTATTGAAACTTTTAGCCACAGAAATCAGAAAAAAAAAGGAAAAAAAGGCATCCAGATTGGAAAGGAAGACACAAAACTGTCATTGTTTGCAGTTATATGATAGTGTACATAGAAAATCCTATAGATTCCAACAAAAAAATGCTCCAACTAATAAATGAATTTGGAAAACCAGCGGGATACAAAGTCAATATCCAGAAGTCAAAGGCATTTTTGTATACCAACAATGAAATGGCAGAAGGAGAAATCAAGAAAAAAAATCCCATTTGATATAGCAACAAGAAAAATAAAATACCTAGGAATAAACTTAACCAAGGAGGTAAAAGACCTGTATTCAGAGAACTACACAACACTGAAGAAAGAAATCAAGGAAGGCACAAACAAATGGAAACATATACCATGTTCATAGATCAGAAGAATTAATATCATCAAAATGTCCATACTGCCCTAAGCAATGTACAGATTCAATGCAATGCCTATTAAAGTACCAATGGCATAATTCACAGACCTAGAAAAAACACTTCAACAATTTTTATGGAACTATAAATGTCCAAAATAGCTGCTGCAGTTTTGAGAAAGAAGAGCAAAGTTGAAGGGATCACATTACCTGATATCAAACTGTATTACAAAATCACTGTAATCAAAAAAGCCTGGGACTGGCATGAAAACAGGCACATAGACCAATGGAACAGAATGGAGATCCCAGAAATAAACCTAAGTCTCTACAGTCAATTAATATTCAACAAAGGGGGCAGCAACATAAAATGGAGTAAAATAGCTTCTTCAACAAATGGTTTTGGGAGAACTGCACAGCTACATGCAAAAAAATGAAACTTGAGCCCTGGGTGGTGTAGCTCAGTGGATTGAGCACGGGCCTGCGAACCAAGGGATCGTGGTTTGATTCCCAGTCAGGGCACATGCCTGGGTTGCAGGCCAGTTCCCAGCAGGGGACACACGAGAAGCAACCATACATTGATATTTTTCTCCCTCTCTCCTTCCCTTCCCCTCTAAAGATAAATAAGTAAAATCTTAAAAAAAAAAAAAAAGAAACTTGAGCACCAACTTACACCATACACAAAAACAAATTCAAGGTGGATAAAAGACTTAAATATAAATCGTGACACCATTAAAGTCCTAGAGGAGAACATTGGCAGGAAAATCTCAGATATTACATGCAGCAATATTTTCACTGATATGTCCCCTAGAGCAAAGGACATAAAGGAAAAGAATAAACAAGTGGAATCTAATCAAAATAAAAAGCTTCTGCATGGCTAAAGAAAACAGTATTAAAACAAAAAAAGAACCAACTGTATAGGAAAACATATTTGCCAATGATACCTTGGACAAAGGTTTATTTTTTTTTTACATTTTTTCTTATTTTAATTGTTACTCAAGTACAGTTTTCCGTCTTTTACTCCCGTCCCAGTCCACCCCCCACTCAGTGCTCCCCACCTCCCTCCCATTTCCACCCCCGTTAGTTTTTGTCCATGTGTCCTTAATACTTGTTCCTATAATCTCTTCCCTTTTTCCCCTGAAATTCCCTCCCCTCTCCCTGGGGAGAGTTACTGCCATCCCATTTTCTATTTCAATGTCTTTGGTTATATTTTTGCTTGCTTGTTTGTTTTATTGTTTAGGTTCCTGTTAAAGGTGAGATCACATGGTATTTGTCTTTTACTGCCTGGCTTATTTCACTTAGCATAATGCTTTCCAGTAATCTCCAAAATATATAAAGACCTTTCATGACTCCACTCTCACAAGGCAAGCAACCCAATTAAGAAATGGGAAAGTACTTCAACAGACACTTCTCCAAGGAGGACATCCAGAGGATCCAGAGACACATGAAAATATGCTCAGCATTACTAGTTATCAGAGAGATGCGAATGAAAACCACAATGAGATACCACTTCACCCTGTTCAGAATGGCCATCATAAACAAAGCAATAAACAACAAGTATTGGAAAGGTTGTGGAGAAAAGGGAACCCTAGTGCACTGTTGGTGGGATTGCAGACTGGTACAACCACTATGGAAAACAGTATGGAATTTTCTGAGAAAACTAAAAATGGAACTGCCTTTTGACCCAGCAATTCCACTGCTAGGATTATATCCTAAGAACCCTGAAACACCAATCCAAAAGAACCTATGCACTCCAATGTTCATAGCAGCATAATTTACAATAGCCAAGTGTTGGAAGCAACCTAGGAGTCCATTAGTAAATGAATGGATGAAAAAGCTATGGTACATTTACACAATGGAATTTTGTGCAGCAGAAAGAAAGAAGGAGCTCCTACGCTTTGGGACAGCATGGATGGAACTGGAAAGCATTATGCTAAGTGAAATTAAGCAGGCAGTGAAAGACAATTACCATAGGATCTCACCTTTAACAGGAACTTAAACAATGAAGCAAACTAACAAATTATGGCCAAAGACACTGAAATAGAGAATAGGCTGACAGTGACCAGAGGGGAGAGGGGAGGGAATTTCAGGGGAAAAGGGGAAGGGTTTGCAGGAATAAGTATAAAGGACACATGGACAATAACAACTGGAGGGTGGAAATAGGAGGGAGATAGGGAGGGATGGGTGGGTGGCGTGGAATGGGAGTACAATGCAGAAATCTGCACTTGAACAATTGAAATAAAAAATAATAATAAATCAGAAGATAAAATATAGTTAAGTGTAGAAAAGTCAAGAGAGGGGAAAGAAGGAAGCTCATTCCTCATTGCCTCAATGATATATCAAAAGAATCAGTATGGCTCTGGGCTGTGCAATCCTGGATTCTAATCCCAGTTTTAGCTAATGGAACTCCATGACTCTGAGTATATTGTTTACTCTCTGAGTCTCCAGTTTTTATCTGTAAATTTTGGAAAAATATTTGTAGCAATCTTATAATAATAAAAATAATAATAGTAATAATACAGATAAAGAAAATTGCAGGGTGGCATAGAGTAGGGACACAAAGAATAATAATAATTATTATTATTATTACTATTATCATTATTTACAGCATTAGATCAGAAATTGTTTATTTTTCTATTGTTAAAATAATGTGTCATGAATAAGAGGGGGATTACTAGAGATAAGGAGGATACCGGGCAGAGTGTGACAAAAGGGGAAAATTCAGACAACTGTAGTAGCATACTCAATAAAATATACTTAAAAAAAGAATTTGTTATTTTCTAATACATAAATTGGGAATAATAATACCAATCATGTAGGTTTTCTGGGAAAATAAAAGATGATTTGTGTCAATCCCAAATCAGTCTTATCTACTGCAGGGATCATCCTCTAGGATATACTACTAAGTAAGGGATTATCTCACCTGGGCTCCTGAAACCCCCACCTCTCAGGTGCTCCTGGCTGTTCTCAATTCAGTCATGAGCGATCTTTCCTGGATGCCAGTCCTCTCCAGGAACAACTGTACACAGTTGCCTACAGCATAGCTGTTGGTACCTGCATGTGGGCATCAGCGACAGGGTCAATGTGGGGCAAGAAACACCTCCTTGTGAAACTTTATTCACACACCTCCACCACCCAAGCTGATAGCGGGTGAGTCTTTACTAAACTGTTGTAAGTAAAGAGATTGCAACAAAGCAGAGAAAATATTTAGATTCTTATTTAAAGATTTTATTTATGTATTTATTTTTAGAGAGGGGATGGGAGGGAGAAGGAAAGGGAGAGAAATATCAATGTGTGGTTGCCTCTCACGTGCCCCCTACTGGGGACCTGGCCCACAACCCAGGCATGTGTCCTGGCTGGGAATCAAACAAGCGACCCTTTGGTTCTCAGGCCAGTATTCAGGCCACTGAGCCACAGCAGCCAGGGAAATATTGAAAACTGTACTCTTCATATGACTATTCCTATGGAACAGAATAAAATCATTGCAAAAAAATTAAACTCTTCCCCGAGTTCTGATCTTGGATATTCCCAGCTCCTAGCCTTCTGCTTGCTCCACAGATCTGTACTCCTGGACTGTCAACACAAAAGACTGAATGGCCTTCGTCCTCTAAACCTTCCTCCATCCCTTGCTCCAAGATCATCCTGCTGATGGAAAAAGCAAAATTAGGAGTCATTCTGGCCATAAATAGGGCAATAAGGAAACCAAATACAGACTACTCCCCTCCCTCCCAAAAATCTCCCCCACATACTACACTCAAGTCACATTGAATCATTTGAAGTTCCTCTGTGTATGTACATCTCTTGAAAATTTCTTGCCTTTAATCAGTCTGTATGCCTGTTTTACATTGGATTCCCCTGGCCCCCATATTATACTTCAACCATATTGAATTATTTGAAGAGCATCAATATATTATACTTCTTATTGCCTGTAAGTCTTTTTAAATGCTGTTTTTTTTTTTCACACAAAATTCTCATTAGAAAGAGTTCAAGAAAAAATGAAGGGGAAGGCTGTAGGGAAACTGCCATATATTGCTAGTAGGATGCATGTTTCCCTAGAGAAAACTACTATTCTAATTTTTGAAAAAGATTTATACAATATATACACACACCTCTCTCCCTTTCTCTCTCCCCCATCTCTCTCTGTCTTCTTTCTAAGGCTCTCTACTCTGCCACCAGTACAAGTATATCGTTATTAAATGATAACTGACCTTATTCATGATTATATACCAGGTATGAATCTCAGTCCATAGTGTCAATGCAAGAGAAATATCACTGTCTTTGTTTTTCTACAGTACAAATTAATTTTTATTTTTAGCTCCATTTCACTAGATGGCAAAAACATAGTTTCAAACAGTTTGAGGTCTTCCTACTTCCTCGTGGTTATATCTTACATTCCAAGGACATTCTAAAATGCCAAGGCAAAAGAGGGATGTGAAATCTGGCTCTGGAGGAAGCACACATTTCTTGAAATATCTATTATTACCTAAAAGTCTTGAGTTTCTGAAGCGTCTTAATCACACAGGTGTTTCCCTGCCACTTCTGTGCTGGAAGAACAAGAAACTCAGTGTTTCAGGTGATTGAAGAACTTAAATGTAAAGGCTTAACTTTAAAACTTGTAATATAGCATATAAAAATATATTTATGAATTTCAGATGAGGAAAGATTTATTAAACAAGACATAAAGTATAAAATCTCAAACCATGAAAAAAAAGATTAATAAATTTGACAACTTTTAAATTAAGAATGTATGGCCAAAAAACCCCCCAAAAAAACTATGCTGTAAAGTGATTGGTAAAACAAAGTAGGAAAACATATTATAGTACCAATAAATATAACTAACAAAGGATTAGTATCCAGAAACTTAAGAAACTTCTACAAGTCTGTAGGAAAAATAGGCAAAAGACATGCACAGCCATTTCACAGAAGTGGAAAAGAGAATAGCCAATAGAAAACATTCAACGACATTAGTAACTAGGGTAATGCAAATTAAAATCATAGTGACATTCCATTCCTCTCCAATCAGAATGACCAAAAATAAACTTTTTGCTGATGCTGGGATGATGACTAACTGTAACAAATGGAATTCTCATAAACTGGTGATAAGAGTTTGCATATGACCAACTAGTGATAGCAATTATAGAATTGCTATAATCACTTTAGAAAACAGTTTAACATTACCTAGTTAAATATTCACATATTCTATTATCCAACAAGTCTACTCCTAGATATATTTGGAGGTAATATTAAAACCGTTTAACAACAAGTGAGTTATGGGTTCCAACCAACCATAATGAATGTCGGCCTATACCCAAATACTAGTATGGACCTAATGCCTATCAGTGTCAACAACCTGAGAGAAATATTTGCACATAGGTACCAGAAGACATGTACAAAACTGTTTCCAGCAGCATTTCTTGAAACGTCCACCAACAATTAACTGAATGACAATATTGTGGTATTTTCACACCATGGAATACTTTCCAATAGTAAAAATGAATAAACTTCAGCCACACACATAAATATGGATGGATTTCAAAAATCCAATATTAGGTGAAATAAACCAATCTCAGAATAATATATGTGGATAGAATTATTCTATTTATATAAAAGTCAAAACCAGGGAAAATTTGATTTCCATCATTGCTCCCAGGAAAACAAGTCTTAGTCCCTGACCTTTGGACCTAGAGGTTCAAAGCTTAAAGAAGACTTTTGGAGTTATCCAACTCACCCACATCATTTTTTGTCATGGGAAGAGGAGGGATGATGGACGTGTTCTGGTTTAAGGAAACAAGTACAATATTTGAAGTCATAAAGTTTGGATTATAGTCTTGGCCCTCCACATAATAGCCTTGTGACAATGGGGGAGTCACTTAAAGTCACAGGGAATGATACCAGCTGTCTTCCCTATAACTACAATTTAAAATATGGGATATTGCTGAAGAGGAGATAATATTATAAAGATGTACATGTTTATATTAAATAGTATACATTTAATAGATTATTTCAAATCCAAATGCACACATGACAAATTTTGAAAGCACATGTTATTATTCAGTTAACTAAACACCTTTGTAACTGACTTAAGGTGACTCAATGGACATTCTATACTCAGAGCTCTTTTGTTCTTTCATGGCAAATTCTTGTTCATAGATGAGGAGTGGGAGTATTGCTGAAGGAGATAAGGTTTAGTAGGAAGATGCCAGATCAAACAGGCAAAGTTGTTCATCTAAAGCAGGTTAAAGTGGAAAAGCCAAGAAATAAGGTCAAGTTCAAAGCTGGGAAAATGATATCAAGGGTCTAACTTCAAAAGAGTGTAGCTCTGATAGATATGAGAGCATGAACTCTATAATTAGTAGCCAAGGGAGTTGGTCCTATGACAGAAACAGGTACTTGGAAAGAGTCAAGGAATTTGATTCCAGTATAAGTCTGGGAAGAGGAAGTGTGGGCAGGAGCCAGGCAGAACTGGACCTGTTACACACATAAGATAGTTATTTCCTGTTTTGATACACTACTATATGTAAGTCTTCCTGAAACTACTTATACAGAAGCAACATTACAAAGCATGATAGGCTTAAAGCAATTTTCCTTCTCTACCAAAGAAATGTTCTAAATCCTTAGAGGACTAAGACCTGGTGAAAACTAATAACCGTAAATAGCATATTTGAATACTTGCTATGTACACTATGATAAGAACTTTATATGCTACCTCATTTAATCCTCAAAAGATTATAGAATGTGGGTACTATAATGCTGGTGTGGAGGCAAACCAGAACTCTACTGTGGCCTGCGTGACTTCACACCCATGTTCCTAAACACGTATACTGTTTTCTAATTTCTGTTGAAATGGCAGTTTTGTAGTCTCAGGTTAGTATTTATAGCCCCCATACCATGTGCTATTTTAAAATTATATTAAAATTGATTGCCCTTTTAAATTTTAAAAAAGGCAGATGTGAAAATATTAATATTGACAGTGACATGTTTTCCTAATTACTCTTCACTTTAATAACATTAGCATAGCTGAAATTTGAGTAAACTTGTCTTTGCAGGCCCTCTTCTGGTCTAAATGTACTACTACAGTTTGGATCTTTTAGATATTTTACAATTTTGGAGATTTTCCAAAGGGGAAATGTAAAAAAAAAAGTCAGCATTTAAAGTCCTGGAAAATTTAGTCCAGGAAATATATTTTTTGAGAAGAGTATTTTAATTCAATTTTAAATGATTATATTAATAGTTGAAAAATATTTCACATGTACCTGTCTCCAGATAACATTTATACCTTCTTTTCAACTATAAGTACCATACCACTAGAGCCACATTGACCAACATGATACAAATGTTCTAGATCTCTGATGGTAGCCACTTGATAGCCACTGGTAACCACTGTATCTATCAAGTACTTGCAATGTAGCTAATGGAACTGAGAAACTGAATTTTTGTTTCATTTTAGGGATTTTAATTTTAGTTAATTTTAAAAGCTGAAGCAGTGTAACATATTTTTCTGCAAAGTTTTCATCATTTGGTGAAACTCCTTTGACTTTATCAACTGAAATTTTAGCATATAAATTGAGGTGTGCTGTAAGTGTAAAATACATGCCAGAGTTCAGTATGTAACATGAAGAAAATAAATATTAAATCTCAATAATTTCATATTGACTATATGTTAACATATTTCAAATATATTGCTTTAAATTAAATGTAATATTAAAATTAATTTCACCTCTTTCTATGTTATTTCTGACTAGATTATTTTAAATTATATATGTAACCCTGACTGGTGTTGCTCAGTGAGTTGAGCATTGTCCTGCAAATGAAAGGTCACCAGTTCAATTCCCAGTCAGGGCACATGATTAGGCAGCAGGCAAGATCCCCGCTTGGAGGTGTGATTAATGTTTTACTCACACATCGTTTCTTTTTTTTTCCTTTTTTTATTATTGTGCAATTCCAATGGTCTCCGTCTTCCCCCTATACCTCTTCCCCACCCTACCCACCCTGCCTCCTACATTCAGTCCTCAATTTGTTTATGATAGCCACTCTGACCTGTGTGAAGTAGTATCTCATTGTGGTTTTAATTTCCATCTCTCTAATGGCTAGCGATGTTGAGAATCCTCTCATATATCTCTGGGCCCTCTGTATGTCCTCCTTAGATAAGTGTCTGTTTAAGTCTTTTTCCCTTTTTTTTTTTTTGACTTTTTGTTGTTGTTCAAGTATGTTACTGGGTTCTTCATTAGTAATGCTGAGCTTTTATTAGGAAGTTTTTTCATAAGGTATATGTTCCCTGGGGAGTTAGTTAATATATACTGTCATCACCACTATTATATTATGCAGAAATACAAAAGGAGGTAAAAACAGTGACAAATAATTCCAGTAATCTTGTTAAACTAGTTAGTCACAATGATTGTGTAAATATCTACAAATATCTTTTAATATGATTTTCCTGTGCACTGAGCTCCTGGATTTCATTAAACCCTGCTATTTGGCATTTAGGATCTGTCCCAGTGTTCACCCAAATTGAGAGACTTGAAATATTAATGAGTGATGGTAAAGTCAGGGAAAATCTGGATTCCTAGAGTGAGGAGATGGTAACATAGCAGTGCTACTTCATGTTCTTTTCAGAAGCTACCTCTTAAGTGCCCTTTGAATTTGGGTTAGTTTCATTGCATTTGCAAACAATTAAAGAGACACTAGGCTATATGAAGGGGTCTTGTGCACCTTTCCTGGCCCTTTGGCTAGTTAGCTAAACCAATGCACAAGTGGCCATCAAGTGGTGGTGGTGGTGGGGGCAGGCTCTTATTCCTCCTGATGCACAACAGCCCATTTTCTTGGTGTCAATTTCTCTTTCAGAATTAACACTCGAGGAAGGTTTGGCTTCTCTGATGGTGAAATCAATTCTTCATTTTTGTTGTGACCATCACCTCTTTAGTAACAGTTTGTGTTATTGCTTTGTTCACTTTCTTCTTTTCACATTTTTTAATCGTTCAAGTACAGATGTGTCTATTCCATTTCCCACTCCCCCCAACCCCAACCCCAGCCATCCCCACTTCTCACCCTTGATCCTACCACCCTTTGGTTTTGTCCATGTGTTCCATGTGTCCTTTATACATGTTCCTGAAACCCCTTCACACTTTCCCCCCCAATTATTCCCTCCCAACTCCCCTCTGATTACTGTCAGTTAGTTCTTAATTTCAATGTCTCTGGTTATATTTTGCTTGCTTGTTTATTTTGTTGATTAGGTTCCACTTATAGGTGAGATCATATGGTATTTGTCTTTCACTGTCTGGCTTATTTCACTTAGAATAATGCTGTCCAGTTTGATCCATGGTGTTGCAAAGGGTAGGAGCTACTTCTTTCTTTCTGCTGCATACTATTCCATCATGGAAATGTACCATGGTTTTTGATTCATTCATTTACTGATGTGCACTTAGGTTGTTTCCAGCACTTGGCTGTTGTAAATTGTGCTGCTATGAACATTGGGGCACATACGTTCTTTTGGATTGGTGTTTCAGGGTTCTTAGGATATAACCTAGCAGTGGAATTGCTGGGTCAAAAGGCAGATCCATTTTTAGTTTTCTGAGGAAATTCCATACTGTTTTTCACAGTGGGTGCACCAGTCTATAATCCCACCAACAGTGCATTAGGGTTCCCTTTTCTCCACATCCTCTGCAACACTTGTTTGTTTATTTGCTTATGATGGCCATTCTCACCAGTGTGAAATGTTACCTCATTGTGGTTTTAATTTGCATCCCTCTGATGACGAGTGATGCTGAGAATCTTTTCATGTGTCTCTGGGCCCTTTGTATGTCTTCGTTGGAGAAGTGCCCATTCAAGTCTCTTGCCTGATTTTTAATTGGATTGTTTGTCTTCCTGGACTGGTGTCATGTGAGTTCTTTATGTATTTTGGAGACCCAATGCTTGTCTGAGGTATCATTGGCAAATATGTTTTCCCATATGGTTGGTTCTCTTTTCATTTCAATGCTGCTTTTCAATTGGATTTTGTGTCTTTCTGGTGTGGATTCATGTGTGTTCTTTACATATTTTGGAGATGAGACCCTTGTCTGAGGTATCATTGGCAAATATATATATTTTTTCCATATGGTTGGTTCCCTTTTCATTTTGCTGATGTTTTCTTTAGATATGCAGAAGCTTTTTATTTTTATGAAGTCCCATTTGTTTATTCTTTCCTTTATGTCCCTTGCTCTAGGGGACATATCGGTGAAATTATTGCTGCATGGAATATCTGATATTTTCCTGTCTAGGTTCAACCCAGGACTTTTGTGGTGTCATGACACGTGTAAGACTTTTATCCATCTTGAGTTTATTTTGGTGTATGGTGTAAGTTAGTGGTTGAGTTTCATGTCTTTTTATGTAGCTTTCCAGATCTCCCAACACCATTTTTTGAAGGGACTATTTTTACTCCATTTTATGCTTCTGCCACCTTTGTAGAATATTAATTGACCATAGAGCCATGGACTTTTTTTCTGGGCTCTCTCTTCTGCTACATTGTTCTATGTTCTGTTCTTATGTCATACCAGACTGGTTTTACTACACTGCCCTTAAAATATATTTCGATACCATGTATTGTGATCAATCATACTTCATTCTTCTTTCTCAAAATTGCTGAGGCCTTTCAAGGTCATTTATGTTTTTATATAATTTTTTATGATTTTATTTATTATTTGTAGACAAAGAGGAAGGTAGGGTGGGACAGAAACATCAATGAGGGGTTGCCTCTTGCATGCCACCCTCCAGACACCCAGACCCCAACCCAGGCAATTGCCCTCACTGGGAATCAAACTGACAATGCCTTGGTTTTCAGACTGGCACTCAAACCACTAAGCCATGCCAGCAGGGCTCAATATACATTTCTGAACTATTTGTTCTAGTCCATAGCCATACCACCCTGAATGTCCCTGATTTTTTTCTGAAATGTTTGTCCTATATCTGTGAAATATGTCATTCATATTTTAATAGGGGTTGCACTGAATCTATAAGTTGCTTTGGGTTGTATGGACATTTTGATGATGTTAATTCTTCCAATCCATTAACATGGTACATGCTTCCATTTATTAGTATCTTCTTTAATTTATTTTTTCAGTGTTGTGTAGTTTTCCAAGTACAGCTCTTTTCCCTCCTTGGTAAGGTTTATGCCTAAGTACTTTATTTTTCTTGTTGCAATAGCAAATGGGATATTATCCCTGATTTCTGTTTCTGATATTTCATTGCCGGTATACAAAATTGCTTTCAATTTCTGAATATTGACTTTGTATCCTGCAGTTTTGCCAAATTCACTCATTATGTAGAATAGATTTTTGATGGAGTCTATAGGCTTGTCTATGTATACTATGATGTCAATCTGCAAAAGTGACACCTTTACTTCCTCCTTTCCAATTTGGATGCTTTTTATTTCTTTCTCTTATATGATCACTGTGACTAGAATTTCTAACACTATGTTCAATAGAAGTGATGAAAGCAGACATCCTCGTCTTGTTCGTGATCTTATTGGGAAAGCTTTTATTTTGCCCTCTGAGTATGATGTTGTCTTCAGGTTTCTCATATATGGTCTTTATTATGTTGAGGTATACTCCTTCTACTCCCACTTTGCTGAGTGTTTTTTATCATTAATGGCTGCTTTGTTCTATCAAATGCTTTTTTTTTTCATCTACCCCTATGATCGTGTCATTTTTTTTGTCTTTCATTTTGTTCATGCAATGAACATTTGTTGATTTGTTAATAATGTGCCTTCCTTGCATCCCTGGGATGAACCCCACTAGATCATGGTGTATGATCTTTTTAATGTATTGCTGGATGGAGTTTGCAATATTTTCTTCAGGATTTTAGTGTCTTTATTCATCAGTGATATTGGCTTGTAATATTTTTTCTCTGTTGTGTCTTTATCTGCTTTTGGAATTAGGGTGATGCCGGCTTTGTAAAAAAGAGTTTGGAAGTCTTCCATCATTTTGGATTTTTTTGAATAGTCTCAGAAGGATAGGAGATAGCTTCTCCTTAAATGATTTGTAAAATTCTCCTGTGAAACCATCCAGTCCATGGCATTTGTGTGCTGAAAGTTTTCTAAACATTGCTTGAATATCACCAGCTGTTATTGGTCTGTTCAGGCTTTCTGCTTCTTCTTGATTCAGTTTTGGAAAATTATATGTTTCTGGAAATTTGTCCATTTCACCCAGGTTTTCAAATTTCTTGTTATATAGTTTTTCATAGTAATTTCTAACAATATTTTGTATTCCTGTGGTGTCAGTTGTAATCTCTCCTTTCATTTCTGATTTTTTTTTTTTATTTTGGGTCCTCTCTTTTTCTCTTGATGAGTATGCTTAAAGGTGTGTCCATTTTGTTTATATTTTTAAAGAACCAGATCCTCAACTTATTGATCCTTTGAATTAATATTTTATATGTTTTATTTATTTAGTTTTAGAAAAAGGGTTAAAGAGAGAGAAAGTCAGGGAGAGAAACATGATGTGTAAGAGAAACAATGATTGATTGCCTCTCTCAGGCCCCCTACTGGGGACATGGCCCACAGCCCAGGCATGTGTCTTGACTTGGAATTGAACTGACAATCTTTCAGTCCACAGGCCAGTGCTCAATCCACTGAGTCACACCACTCAGGGCTGAATTGTTCTTTTAGTCTGTATTTCATTTAATTCTGCTCTGATCTCAGTTATTTCCTTCCTTCTACTCACTGTGGGCTTTGGTTGTTGTTGTTCCTCTAGTTCTTGAAGATGTAGGGTTACATTTTTTATTGGCAATGTTTCCTCTTTTTTAGGTAGGCCCGTATTGCTATGAACTTCCCTCTTATGACTGCCTTCACTATGTTTCATAGATTTTGCACTGTTTTATGTTAATTTTATTTTTTTCCCAGGAACTTTATTCTTGACATCATTGTTAATCTATTCATTGTTTAATAGCATGCTGTTCAATCTATGAATCTGAATGGTTTTGAGGTTTCCCCTTGAGGTTGGTTTCTAGTTTCAGGCCCTGATGGTCTGAGAAAATGTTTGATATAATTTCAATTTTCTTGAGTTTGTTGAAGCTTGTTCTGTGTTCTAACATGTGGTTTATCTTTGAAAACTTTCCCTGTGCATTTGAAAAGATTGTATTTTGCTTCTCTGGGATGAAAGATTATATATATATGGAAGGTTATATATGAAAAATTATATGTATGAAAGATTGTATATATTAAATATTATATATATGAAAGATTATGTATGTGATATATACATCACATATATATCATATATTTTTTTATATGTGATATATCACACACACACACACACACATAAAATATAGGGAACCATTCCACATGTCATGGGGAATGTAGCCCAGCCCCTGACTCAGAAAACTAGTGGGGAGACAGTTGGCACATAGGACCTGAACCCACGGATTGGTTTTCCATAGGGAATCAGGCCTGCATTGTACCTATGCTGCTATGAGGCTTGCTTTTTGCTAAAACTCCCTTACTCTGAATTGAGGCAGTTAATGTTTATTGTATACCTTAAAAGTAACTTCCTAAAACCTGTGTTAAATCTCCCAAGTTTGGAGTGTAACCAGTTAATCCACCCTTCCCCTTGATCTGCAACATCCTTTTCTTCAAAGTAATTAGCAACATTCTTTCCTTTGTTATCTATAAAAGTTAATCACCCACAGCAAACCTGTGCATAGTAAATGAGGATCATCCTCAATGTAATGAACCCAGAAAAGCAATAAAAGCCTGTCCAGGCAGGGGTCAGGGCCCTCTCTCACTTAGACAGTGGCCATGTCGTCCCTTTTTCTCCACAGGACTTCCGTAGTCCATGTGAATTTGTTCATCACAGCCACAACACACAGACCCCACAGGCCAGTGTATATAATATTGTATATAATGTATAATTAAACATTATATATACATATGAAAGATTATATAACTGATATAATCAGTTCAGTCCATTTGATCTACTGAGTCATTCAGTTCCACAATATCCTTGTTGAGATTTTGTTTGGAAGATCTATGTAAGATTCACAGTAAGGTGTTGAAATACCCTACTATAAGTGTGTTGCTATCTATCTCTTTTTTGAAGTCTTCCGAGATTTTCCTTATATATTTGGGTGTTCCTACATTGGGTGCATATATATTTGCAATGCTTATGTCTTCTTGATGGATTCTTCCCTTGAGTATTATGAACTATCCTTCTGTGTTTCTATTTATGGACTTTGTTTTGAAGTCTATTTTGTATGATATAAATATTGCTAATCTGGCATTTTTTCCTTTTTATTTGGTAGGAATATTTGTTTAAAGTCCTTCACTTTCAGTCTTTGTAGGACTTTTGTTCTGAAGTGGGTCACTTGTAGGCAGCATATGTGCAGGTCATGTTTTCTCAACCATTGAGCTATTCTGTATCTTTTGATTGGAGCATTTGATCTATTTACTTTTAAGGTTATTATTGATAGGTACTTATTCATTACCATTTTTCCCTTTTGTACCCATGTTCCTCTCTTTCTCATTCTTTTCCTTTACCTTCTTAAAGCAGTCCATGTAGCATATCTTGCAATGCCTATTTGGTGGAGGTGTACTTTTTTAGGCTTGTTTTGTCTGGGAAGCTCCTTATTTGGACTTCCATTTTAATTGAGAGCCTTGCTGGGTAGAGCAGTCTTGGTTGTAGACATTTGTTTTTCATTACTTGAAATATTTGTTGCTATTCTCTTCTGGCTTGTGGTGTTTCTGTTGATAAATCAGCTGCTAGACTTATCAGATCTCCCTTGTATGTTACTTCCTGTTTCTCCCTTGCTGCCTTTAAGATTCTCTCTTTGTCTTTAAAATTTGTCATTTAAATTATGATGTTTTTGGAGTAGGCCTCTTTAGGTTCATCTTGATTGGGACCCTCTGTGCTTCCTGTAGTTGTGTGGCATTCACCCCCACCCAGGTTAGCAAAGTTTTCTGTCACTCTTTTTCAAATGGGGTTTCTATCCTTTGTTCCTTTTCTTCTCCTTCTGGCATTCCTATGATGATCATTGCTGTGTTTCATGTTATCTTGTAGTTTCCTTAAGGTATCGTCATATATTTTTGTCTTTTTTTTTTTTTTTTGCTGCTCCTTTACTTATATGTTTCCTTCTACCTTGTCTTCCAGCTCACTAATCCAGTCCTCTGCTTCATTCAGCCTGTTTGTAATTCCTTCTAGTGTATATTTTTTTTAATTTCAGATATTATATTCTTCATTTCTTCCTGGTTCTTGTTTATATTTTTGTTTCCTTTTTCATGCTGTTGCAACTCCCAGTCAGTTCCTTGTAGTTGTCTCTGAATTCCTTGGGCACCCTTATAACCATTCTTTTGAATTCTATGTCTGAGTGTTTGCTTACCTCCATTTCATCCAACTCATTTGCTGGGGATTCTTCCATTTCTTTTGAGATAGCATTCTTTCTTTTTCTCCCCATTTCAGTTGACTCTCTTTGTTTGTTTCTGTGATTTTGGATGCTTTGCTTTGTTAGCTCTCTTTCTGGCATTTACTTCTGTGGTAGGGGTTCTGTGAGACTTAATGGTTTTATCTCTTTAATCTCCTTGTCTAGATGGTCTAGGGTTGCCCTTCTTCTGTTTGTGTTGGCTCCCTTGTTGTACTTGGGCTTAGTGTTTCTCTGCCTCTCTTTATACCTCCCTTCCCCTGTGTCTAAATTAAGTAAATAAATAAATAAAATCTTTAAAAATAACTACACTAAATATATATGTGGTTCATGTTATATTTCTTCTAGACAGTGCTGCTCTACAATGTTTAAGTGTTAATGACTTTCAGTGGATACTCTATTTTAAGTGCTAATCTGTATCTATGTATTACACCTGTAGCAAGTATCATGGGCCTAATTTTCATCATAGCCCAAGTAGCATCTCTCATAGGTCTGTTTTCCAACTGGTCTGCAGGGTCAGACACAGTATGTTATGACATGGATTGCCACCCCTATTCCTGTACTCAGAGTGGCGGTGGCTGGGAGACCAGAATCCAAGTAGAGGCTCCTGGCTAGCACATCTCTAAGTATTGTCTCCAATCTCTGACCTCACATATATTGAACATTTATGTCTATTTGTAGCTAGAATGACCTTTTAGTGGTGTACAAGGTAGCTACATGTTGTTTGCTCCAAGAATGCATTGTTCTAAGATTACTCTAACATATTCTGCTTTACTTTTAATAACTTCATATGAAAATATTCAATTGGATGCAAAAATGCACATATTATCATAAAAATATTTGAATGACATTTGTCAATGAAATTAAAAAAACAATGAATTCTTTATATAGTTTCAAATATCTTACATTTTGGATTGTAAACAATGATTTTATATTTTGTAGAAACTTTTTCATCAGTGATTACTATCCAAAATTTTAAGAGATGATCTTTTAAAAAGTCTTGATCAGTAATTACAAGTAGCTCTTCAAGCATAAACTCTTTCTTTATTCCTTCCTTCCTTTCACAAATATGCATTGAGTACCTACTCTGTGTCCAGAGCTGTTCTAATACATGGAATATATCAGTGAACAAAACAAACAAAAATTGTACCCAGACAATGCCAGAAGTTGAGGTAGGCACAAGGATTATTGGCTACTTCTACTTGTATATGCACTTCTGAACAGGTAATTCACTTTCTTATAATACACTGTACCATCAATTCATCCTAGAAACATGCCCTGTATATTGTTTTGTGGTGTTAATTTTTTTAAAGGCCAAAGATTAATGATTTATGTTCCATGTTTTCAGTATCAAAACATAAATTGGGATGTTTGCTTCATTGCTCCTAGATCCCCATTCAGAGATCTGTTTTTAACCTCACCCCCTCAAATCCTTCATTCATAGAGTGGGACCAAATCTCATTAATTTGGGACATGCCTAACCTCAATTAGGAAAAACCATGAATTTGACTGAAATAATATATTCTCATAGAGAAATGTTGAAATGTACCTATTTATATAAGATCCTAACATACAATTATTTTATAAGATCTCAAAACCTTTGAGTCTTCCCACAGCTCCTAAATTATAATAGTTAGTATTTTCTTGGGGCACCATTTCCTAGAGATTGTGCTATTCTAATCTCCCTTATTTGCTTTGAGGATCAGAATAACTCTGAGACCTAACTTTGGTCTGCAAGTCCTGTCTACAGTTCTTTCTAAAAAGTCTAGGGGTCATTATGCAAATGACCTCTAGCACTTGGAATGTGCCAAATGACCTTCCAAAGACCCTACAGTGAGTTACATTACTTGTTGCGGAAAAACAATTCTTACACGATCTGGGGTGATGGAGTAAGCCTTTAATACACGCGTAGGCCCAGAGGAGACAGCTTCCAAATTCTGGGCACTGAGGAGGGGTCAGGTGGGTGGTTAAATACATTGCAACAAAGTGGGGAGGGGAGAGATCTCGTGATACAAGCAGGAGATACATAATTGTGAAAGCCAAGGACACAAGAAAGGAAGGGAAGTGGTCCCGGACCCAGGACAAAGGAACAGCAGGGGAGCATCTAGGGCCCCGGGCAGGAAATCAACTAACTAGTCAACAGGTGATACTGAAGCTGGGAAGCCAGCAGGGAGCCAGCAGGGGCTTATGCAGAGTGCCAGCTTCAGTTTCTATCTATATTTTAAAATTTCTACTACATACTCATACATTAATGTTGCTGCTTGAACACCACTCTGTAAGTCAGTGTTTTCCACCTTTTTCATGCTAAGGCACACACAGGAAGTTGTATTTGCATAGTACAGTGGGGTAAAGTAGAGGGCATCATAGGCAACTATCGAAAATGAAATTGTTAAAAATACATTTTATTTACACTATATAATTATGAAAATATATTAAGTAAAACAAGATACCAAGCATTATAGAAGAGATTAAATATTGAATTTGATGAAAATAAGTATTTTAACTTTCCTTTTTAAAAAAATTATTTATTTTTTAGAGAGAAGAAAAGGAGGGAGAAAGAGAGTGAGAGAAACATTGATGAGTGAAACTTTGATTGGTTGCCTCCTGCACACCCCCACACAGGGACCCAACCCACAACCCAGGCATCTGCCATGACCAGAAATCAAACCAGTGACCTTTCACTTTGTAAAATGACACTCAATCTACTGAGCCATGCTGGTCAAGGCTCAACTTTCCTTTTGTGAAAACAATCTCACATTTGTTTTGCAGCAAAATTTCTCAAAGGAGTTGCCAGTACTCTCTCCAATTCCTCTCCTTGCAATTCCAATTCTTCTTCCTTCTTTCATAAGTAGGTTTTATTAACTCTCCCTGCCCCATCCATGCAACATATCCTAGGGATCTTCCAATATTACTGCATCAAGATCATCCTCAGTATTTTTTCAGCTGCATTCTATTATATTTTGTGGATGTTAAATATAGAAGTAAAGATAGAGATACATACATACATACATACATACATACATATATAAATTCTGTACATGTGGCATGTGGAACTGATGAATAGAGTATTGAGATTTGGTAAGAAATTTTGTAGTGGGTGTACTACACGCATCACACTAGCAATGTATGACAATGTCTTTTCCCTGTAGCCTTTCCTTTCATTCTCCCTTGAACTCCTTCCAATCAGAATTTTATGTGAAAGAAGAGCATTTAAGAAGGCTCTGAGGCCATAGGAAGTAGGGTATATTGAATCATTTCAAATAAATCAATATGGTTGAAGTACAGAATGGAAGGCAGGGAATCCAATGTAAGCAGGAGTAATGATGGGTTAAAGGCAAGAAATTAGACAAGGGAGGTATACACATGCATACACATAGAGCCACTCCAAATAATTCAATATGACCTGATTTCAGTATCGTGTATAGAGGAATTCAGGGAAAGAGAAATAAATATAAATGTAAAGATGTAAGTAAAATCTGAATATATAATGTATATTTATTTTATTTTATTTTTAAATATTTTATTTATTTATTTTCAGAAAGGGGTATGGAGGGAGAAAAAGAAGGAGAGAAATATCGATGTGTGGTTGGTTGCTTCTCATGCACCCCCCACTGGGGACCCGGCCCACAACCCAGGCATGTACCCCAACTGTGAATTAAACCAGTGTCCCTTTGGGTCACAGGCCAACACTCATTCCACCGAGCAACATCACCCACTGCATACATAATATAATTTTAAGTGGAATAATGAACCAAAAACTAAAAGTTAAATCACTACCTGTAGAGAAAAAGGGGGAACATTGTGGCGAGGACATGAATAGAAGCTACACTTCTTTGAATTAGCCTGTTGTTTAGATTTTATATTAGAACTACAGAAATATTTTATGTGGTTATAAGACAAAATTAAACTTTAAAAAATGACCTATAAAAATCAAAAACAAAACAAAGCAAATGAATCTACCTGTATATGGAGTTGGTGGTATAACCACCAGGGAGGAATTGGGTTATTCTGTTTTTGTGTACATTTGAAATTTTCCATATGGAAGTGGGAGAAGGAGGGGAAAATGGAGAGAAAGGGAGAGGGAGGGAATGAGAGAGACAGAGACAGACAGGGAGGGTCTTAACACAAACATGGGAAAAGGATAAAGAATGTGGATTCACAGAAACCATTCTTTAAGCAGGAGGGGATAATCAGAACAATAGAATGCTGCCCCAAGGTCAAACAAACAAGAAATGTGAAGTATTCATGGCACTGGGCAACACTTGGAGAAAGTCAATAAAAAAAAAAATCCCTGGTTGGTGTGGCTCAGTGGATTGAGAGCCAGCCTGAGAACCAAAGGGTCACTGGTTTGATCCCAGTCAGGGCACGTGCCTGGGTTGTGAGCCAGGTCCCCAGTAGGGGGTGCACAAGAGGCAACCACGCAGTGATGTTTTGCTCCCTTTCTTTCTCATTCCCTTCCCTTCTCTCTAAAAATAAATAAATTAAATCTTTTTTTAAAGTACATGTGGTTTGAAAAGAGCAAATCTTTTAAAAACATAGTAGAAAGTGAAATCAAGAATGACCTGCATAATCCGGTATGAGCAGATATGGTTCTCCTACCTGTGGCCTTCCAAGCTTCCAGATTCTAATCATAACACCATTTATCTTACTCTTCCATAAGGCAAGTTTTACTCCACCAAAATAAGGGAAATGCCTTCTCTAAGCCAAGTTTCTGAAGGCTTCCTTACATCTCTGAAGGTATCAGAAAGAATAAAATAGGTGAGATTAGATTTGCTTGAGATGCATTATGGTATGTTGTTGTTGGTGATATTATTTAACAAATAATATCATGTCTATAAAGTATCAAGCAATATTCTAATCACTTCAGAGATATTAATTAATTTAATCCTCTTCATAGCCCAATAAGATAGATACTATTTATTAGGAGTTTTTGCTTTGACTCTATTGTTTTCTCACCATGTGACATTAACCAAATCATCTCTCTGTTCTGTGCTTCATTTTGCTCTGTTGTACAATAGAAACATTTGGCTGGGTATTTCAAAACTTTTTTTCAACCTTAATATTCTATGAGCTGTGGTGGTCATTGACCTAACATGGTGGGAGAAGGATAATGCTGACCTGCCACCATTATTATTTCCTTCCTCTCCCAGCTTAGAGTTCTATTACCTACCTAATGTTGCTCTCCCTACAGAAGGCAGGAGATGCAAATACACTCATCTCTCAATATCAGTGGGGGATTGGTTCCAGGAAACTCCTGTGGATATCAAGATCCACAGATGCTCAAGTTCTTCATATAAAATATGTAGTATTTGGCATATAACCTACACACATCATCCCTTTAAATCATCTCTAGATTACTTTTAATACCTAATACACTGTAAATGCTATGTGAATAGTTGTTATACTGTATTGTTTAGAAAATAATAACAAGAAAAAAGTCTGTACATGTTCAGTACATACGCAACCATCATAGGTCTAACTATATAGTACAGCAGATCCTTGTTTCATTCAACACTGTCTTGTTATAATACTGATGAGCTGCTGCAGGAACTTAACTCTTGTTTGTATCAATTAGCCAATGGTAAAACTGGTTCCCTTATATGCTTAAAGTCACAGAACTTATTAATGACATTAAGTGAGGACTTACTGTACATGTCAGCAACAATGTAACTTTTTTCAAATTATTTTGATACACAGTTGATAGAATCTATGGAGTGGAACCTGAGGATACAGAGGGCTGACTGTAACTACAGTGCCTGGCTTTTTAGTAAAAATTTAACAAATATTTCGTTAAATAAAAAATTAAATTAATTATCCTAGCCACTATTTCACAGAAACCCAGCTATGACATTTCTCCATTTGGAGAAGTGCTGAAATTTTGGCACGTGTATGTGTGTGTACACCTATACATGTGCCCATATGTGTGTTTCAAAAGCCACGTTGCATTCCTGACTAGATTCTTTTTACTCAAGTAAAAAGTCTTCTGTACACTTAAAAACTTTCAGTTAAGAATTTTTCTACAGTCAAAAGCGACTTGAGACTCGTAAGAAAGGTGACTAAGTAGTGTAAACCCTAAATAGAAAGCTGTACATCAAGCTCTGCTGTTGATGGGTTCAATTGAATAGATGTTCTTCAGGCTATACATGGGTTTGTTAAAGCATTCCTATAATGAGTGGTTGCTTATCGATCAACCAACCAATAATTAAAACCATAGTATTCATTCTCTTAATGTTCTCCTATAAAATTACATATTAGGAGGAGAGTATTCATTTTCACCAAAAAATTTCACTAAATGCAGAGTTCTTTTAAACAGTCTCTTCCCTGGATGTTCTTAAAATATGACTAGATTTTCTAAAATTATATCTACACAAAGCTTTTCAGGAATATACATGTTTTATAAAGGGAAGTTCCTTAGTATTTAACAAATTAATTTTAAGCTGCCACTGTGTATTCAAAGGGATTAATATAAAAAAACACATCATAGACACAAACAACAGTATGGTGATTACCTGAGGGAAAGGTGGATGAGGAGAAGTAGAAGAGGATAAAGTGGGGATAAATGGTGATGGAAGGAGACTTGACTTGGGATGGTGAACAAACAATACAATATACAGATGATGTATTATAGAATTGTACACCTGAAACCTAATTTTACTAACCAATGTCACCCCAATAAATTCAATTAAAAGTAAAAATATAAAATCTAATTTTGAATAAAAACTTAACACTTATTTGGACTGAGAACTAAACTTGAAGAAGTAAAAAGTAAAGTTTTCCCACTGGAAGATTCCCATAAACACAGTACAGAAAGTTTATATTACAAGGTACTCTAAAGTTACTTTTATTGAATACTCGGTTATCTTGTATTACAAGCATTGCATTTCATTTCACAATTGTACATTAGTTTCTGGGTGATATATTCCATGACTACATTTCAGAACTAACTCCATCTAGGTCAGGGTTATTAGGAACCATTAGACATTCCTCTTTGGTCTTCAGTAGTATTTTTTTGTTTTTGTTTTTCTAATTCATCAGTCATGATTATCTTTATATAGCTTAGCTATAATTTTTCCTTTTGTGGAAAGTATGTATGTACTACCTCATTTCTGTTATAGGTAGAGACTGAAAAGGAGACCTTAATGGAACCTGCATGCCATGGTGGGGAAGAGAAGGAAGATTTAAAGCAGGAACATTTAAAAATGAGAAGCAGAAGAAGTGCTGCTCCAGAGGTAATAGTCTTTCTCATGGCAGGCTGCCTAGAAGCTGCTATTCCTTCCTGACTAAAGCCACCAAAAAGATGAAATGCTGAGTACAACAAACAGAGCTGAATTGTGACAGGAAACAGAGCTTCATGGAAGTCAGCAGTTTGCAAATCTGAGACGTCCAGTGTAAGAGGAAAACAGGCCAGGATGCTACACTGCTCAGTCAGTGGCACTTGGTCAGCGAAACACGGTGTGGGGGGTGGGGTGGGAGTCAGGGCTGTCACTCAGAGTAGAAAGCAATATTAGCAGTGTGGGTGTAACCTTCTGGTGATGTAAGAAAGGGTGGAGTTTTTCAGGAGGATCATGAGACCTACAGCCCATCTTTTGGGGGACAAAGCAGCACTGAGAGATGATAAACAAGCAAAAGATGGGAACACAACAAAACATGAACCCAAAAGACAACACAAGGAACAGATGTGCAGAGGCAAAGAGAAAATGGTGAAAATGCTAGTTGTCGCAAGCACAGCCATAACCATGGGAGCAGAGAATTGGCAGATAAAGCATTCAATTTAGCATTGGAATTACAGACACTGGCAAATGCAGAGGGAATTTGGGAGACTCATATGTCCACTTAATGAGTATAATGAGATATCTGAAATAGGATGGCACATGCTGCTGCCAAGAGGAAAAAAGAAGACCCCCCCAAAAAAAAACAGAATTGAGACCCACCCTACCATTTTCATGTTTCTTAATGTGGTAGACCAAGAAACAATTAAGTTATATGGAATCAAGTAGGACAGACAGGACCAGGACCTTGAACAAGTTGTGCCCATGATAGTGAGGTATGAACTTCTTGTAAAAACAGTTTTACAAATGACCTTCCCAGTGAGAATCACCCTTCTAACAGATATTGCTTTCTCATACCAGCCCCACACAAGGTGGCTCTTTGGTAGGTCAAGATTTCAGCTGCAGGCCATAGTTCAGCCTCCTCCTGTCTGCAGCTAAACTCAGTCCAGGCAAGTTGGTGCCAGCAAGTCACCCTCCAGGTCATGGTTCCCCCAGGGGATATGATACCTGGTTCTGAAGTTTCGGCAAGATTACAAGATGAGTTCTTTTGCATTCCATTGGCTTGTTTATTAATCCCCACATTTCCTAAAACTGTCGGAAAATTTTCAACCTGGTTTCATGACCAAAAACATAATCTTATAATCTTAAAAATACCTTGAACAGATAAATAGTACTGTGTAATATATGACATACACAGGTACCTGCACATAACTATCCTTTAATGCACAATTTTCCCTACAGCAGTCTACCTTGATCGTGGGCCTCTGCCAGTGCAGTTAACTCTTTCATACAAATCAGCATGTAAAATCTTTTCCAGATAGGGTGCAGATTGCATGCAAAAAAAAAAAAAAGAATAAATGAGTAACGCTGTATGGAATAGGCATTAATTTTTGAACAAGAAAAACATTGGTTAACCAAAATGCTAGTGCCTGAAGTGGGTACTTTGAAGGTAATACTTCTCTATGATAAACTAAAATACAGACAAATGTTTTTACCTTTGGATAATTAAAAGTTGAACACAAGATTCTGATTAAAAAAAAACTCTCCTACTTAATGAAATGTTTGGAGTTTGTTTAGGTTAATTTTTTAAAGTCAGCATTACTTAAAATTTGGTCATAGGTGGTTCTGAATTTTGAAATTTCATGTATATACCTGAAAGAATATTTAAAATGTAACAAAAGCCCTTATGAAATATAGAATGGTTACAATATTCCATTTTCCTAATAGTAAAACTTCCAGCAACCTTAACCAATGGAAGCTCAAAGTGGACTTTGAAAGTAAATGAAAATGTATCCAAACCTTTAATAAAACAGCTGCAACAAAAGGCAATGCACTTTATTATGACAAAGAAGCTACCCTCTGACTTTTGAACTAGAAACTAATATTTTAAAATTATATGTGATATTTAATCAGTTTCCTTATCTGGTCTCCCCTGTTAACCTTCCATTCTTTCTAAGATTACTGTCAAATTAGAAACAATGAGGGGGTAGAAGAATTCTGTGAGAAGTAGGTTAACTAAAAAAAAAAAAAAAAATGAACCCCAAACAGAAGAAATAAGTCACTAGGAGAGCCACGAGAGCCTCAGCATACAACGCTCCACAAATTAGTGGCCCATGATAGTGCTACAAATAAATACAATCCATGATGTTCCAAGGAGTCATCAAGAAATGGCTAAATCAGGTTCAGTGCTCTCTGTTGAACAAAGCATAGAATGTATGTAAAGAAGATGAGAGATGTCTCAACTTTTGGCAAACAAATGGATAAACTTCAGTTATGTGGAAAATGTAAGAATTCTGGCCAAGATGCAGGCATAGGTAGACATACTGTGCCTCCTTGCCCAACCAAAAGAAGGACAACAACAAATTTAAAATTAAAAAAATAACCAGAACTGACAGAAAATTAAACTGTATGGAAGTCCGACAACCAAGGAGTTGAAGAAGAAATATTCATTCAGACAAGTAGAAGGGGTGGAGACCGGCAGCCGGGTGGAGAGGACTCATGGTATAGCAGTGGCTGGAGGACTGAGGTGAGCAAAGTGGTGGCTGGCACAGTGGGCACTTCCACATTCTCATGCAAATAAACTGAGAAGAGCAATTCGGGAGAGAGACAGACTGCACAACCCAGGGTTCCAGCACAGAGAAATAAAGCCTTAAACCACCAATTGAAAACACCTGTGGGGGTTGAGGTGGCAGTGGGAGAAACTCCCAGCCTCACAGTAGAGTTCATTGGAGAGACTAACAGGGTCCCCAATGTACACGAACACACCCACCCAGGAATCAGCACCAGAAGGGCCAAATCTGATTGTGGGTAGCAGGGGAAGTGACTGAAAACAAGCAGAGTGGAGAAAGCAGTACTGTTCTCACTGTGACCCCTTCCCCACATACAGCATCACAAGGCAGCCACATGGGTTGTCCCACCCTGGTGAACACCTAAGGCTCCACCCTTTACTACATAAAACACACACTGAGACAAAAAAAAAGGCCCAAATGAAAGAACAGATCAAAGCTCCAGAAAAAAATACAACTAAGTGATGAAGAGATAGCCAACCTATCAAGTGCACAGTTCAAAGCACTGGTAATCAGGATGCTCACAGAATTGTTTGAATATGGTTGCAAATTAGATTTTTAAAAGTGAGGGCTATGAAAAGTGAAATAAAGGAAAATGTACAGGGAACCAGCAGTGATGGGAAGGACACCAGGACTCAAATCAATGGTGTGGACCAGAAGGAAGAAAGAAGCATTCAACTAGTAGAGAATGAAGAAACAAGAATTAAAAAAAAAAAAAGATGAGAGGCTTAGGAACCTCCAGGACATCTTTAAACATTCCAACATGAGAATCATAAGGATGCCAGAAGGAGAAGAGGAAGAGCAAGAAATTGAAAACTTACTTGAACAAATAATGAAGGAAAACTTCCCCAATCTAACAAAGAAATAGACTTCCAGGAAGTCTAGCAAGCTCAGAGTCCCAAAGAATTTGGACCCAAGGAAGAATGCACCAAGACACATCATTATTACATTACCCAAGATTAAAGATAAGGAGAGAATCTTAAAAGCAGCAAGAGAAAAGGAGAGTTACCTACAAAGGAGTTCCCATAAGACTATCAGCTGATTTCTCAAAAGAGACCTTGCAGGCATGAAGGGGCTGGAAAGAAGTATTCGAAGTCATGAAATCCAAGATTATCCAGCAAAGTTATCATTTAGAATGGAAGGGCAGATAAAGTGCTTCCCAGATAAGGTCGAGTTAAAGGAGCTCATCATCACCAAGCCCTTATTATACGAAATATTAAAGGGACTTATCTAAGAAAAGATCAAAACTATGAACAGTAAAATGACAACAAACTCACAGTTATTAACAACCACACCTAAACAAGAACAAACTAAGCAAACAACTAGAACAAGAACAGTATCACAGAAATGGAGATCACATGGAGGGTTATCAGCAGGGGAGTGGGAGGGGGAGAGAGAATAAGTAGCATAAATGGTAGGTAGAATATAGACAGGGGTTAATAATAATATAGGAAATGTAAAAGCCAAAGAACTTATATGTATGACCCATGGACACAAGCTAAAGGAGGAGAATGTGGGTAGGAGGGGGTGTGCAGGGTGGAGGGGAGTGAAGGGAAGAAAATGGGACAACTGTAATAGCATAATCAATAAAATATATTTAATAAAAAAAAGAAAAAAAATGTAGTCACAGAGAATACCCTGTTCCTTCACAGAGAGCATCCACTTCTTTACAGAGCTCTATGGTAAGCAGTAAGAATGATTATCATTTACTGAGCAACTTTACTCAGTGCCTGAGCTAGGTTCAAATCCAGGATTGTCAGGCTCCAAATCCTTTCCATTACTTGGCAACTCAACAATAAAAAGAATATCCAATTAAAAATGGGCAAAGGAGACTCAGAAAACTCAGGAGAACTGAAGCTTGGCAGGCACTGGGCTGGTGGCTGGCGAGGTTGTGGTGGATGCGCTACTGCATTTTGACCAAGTTTATGAAGTACCTGGTGTGCAGGAAGCAGTTGCAGCACTGGTGGAGGAGGAAACTTGCAGATACGGACCTACTAAGAACTACTGAGCTACCTGACAGCACCGGAGTATACTGATTTTGAAACCGACATAATGAGAAATGAGTTTGAAAGACTGGCTACCCGAAAACCACTTGAATTGCTCAGTATGAAATAATATGAACTTCCAGCCCCTTCTTCAGGTTACAAAAATGACATCACTGTATGGCAAGAGTGTGTGAACAATTCCATGGCCCAGTTAGAGCATCAAGCAGTTTGGATTGAGAATCTGGAAATAATGTCACAGCATGGGCACAATGCCTGGAAAGTACATAATGAAAATCCAGTTCATATGATTGAACATGCACAGAAAGAACTCCAGAAGTTAAGGAAACATATTCAAGATTTAAACTGGCAGTGAAAGAACATGCAACTCACAACTGATCTAAATTAAGAGAAATGGAGTAAAACTGGGTATCCCTGGTCAGTAAGAATTATGAGATTGAAAGGACTATTGTGCAGTTAAAAAATGAAGTCTTTCCAACGAAGCAGCAACATGGAGAGGCCAAAAAAGAAAACATCCAACAAGACTTCTGAGAAGACACATTAATTCAATGGATAGAAAAGAAGGAGGGTTGGGCTTTTCCAGATCAGATGCTGGTCTGTGAAGGACAACATCATCTTATGGAAATTGCTGGTGGTGTTTAGGATCCATAAAAAGTGGACTGTTAATATTCTCTCTGTACATTAGCGCAAAAAAAAAAAAGTTCAACTCAGTGGTATTTTTTGCCATTAAATAAAATTCAGGGAGAGAGAAGATGGAAGCTTGGTAAGAGGGAGCAGATTCCACTTCCTAATACACATGGGAGAGAAACCAGGCCAATCTACAGAGGAACAGAGCAGACAGCCAACAAACAGTACCACAACATATATGAAGATAGGAGATCAAAAATTGTAGCAGACATTGAAAAAGCAGACAGTGAGGGGACTACCTTGGGACAATAGAGGCCTAGAGATCAGCGCAGGGACCAGGGAGGCTGCAACCCCAGCCCACAGCAGATGGGCAGACCGCAGGGAGCTGGGTCGGCGTTCCTCCCTGGCTAGGCAGGGTTTGAGCAGCACTGGGGGAAGCCTGGATGCTTGAAATTTTAGAGAGCAATTTCAAGGATTGAGCGGCAAACACATGGGGGCTGTAAACACCCACGCATAGCCCTGGAAAGAGTATGCACCCAAGCAGTGTGACCAGAGGTGGCCCTACTGGGCATGCCCACAACTGCAGGAGAGAAAGCTTTGTAGAGCACCTGGGGACCACGCTGGGATCTGGAGAGAGAGTGTGAGCCTTGGGTGACTGGGAGCGTGCACCTGGTAAACCCAGAACGATGACACATGTGGTGAGAGATTGGGAGAGGGCTCCACTCAGATAAACCCGAGGCAGCCGGAGAACGGGAGACAGCTCCGATAAACCCAGAGTGGGCACATGTGTGGCCAGAGACCAGGAGACCCAGAAACCGGGACTCAGAGACCACATCTGTAAACCCGCCCTCAGACTGCTGCAGCCAGCAAGAACAGAAAAACCAGTTTGACCAGTTTGAAACCTGCAAGAGGGTTTTTCATTTTTGTTTTTATTTTTATTCTTTTTTCTGTTTTCTCTTTTTTTTTCCTTTTTATCCCCTGGTGTGTAAGTGTGTGTGTGTGTGTGTGTGTAATTTTTCTAAAGAAATATTTTATATTTTAATTTGTATTTTTTATGTCTCAAAACTTTTTACCTCTTTCCTTCTTTCTTGTTTTATTCCTTCTTGCTTTCATTCCAATTTTATCTATTCTACCTTCCTTAGTCTGCTTTTTTTTTTAATATGCACAAATGAGACAAAGAAAACAGGAACTGTGAAAAGACCAGAGTTGGTCCCAAAGAGGGGGCATCCTAACAGTTCAGACAGACAAATTTCACCTTGCTATTACAAGGAATCTGCAAGATATTGCATCTCTGCTTCATTATTTTTACGTTATTCTTACATCTTTTATTGGAATAATATTTTGGTATTCCTCTTCTGTTTAGTCTTCTTTGTTTGGCTGGTTATATTGCATCGATAGACAGGTTTCCCCTATTCTCTTATTCATCGTGTATTGTTAATTCGCTGTCTTTCACTTCACCTGTGTTCCATTAGCACGCTACTGAAGGTCCAACACTCCTTATTCTTGGTATCTAGATTCCATACATTCTGTCATATGATTGTTACTCTAATATTATTGTAAATAATAGCTGTTCCATACTATTGTAAATACTACACAACACCTCTCCCAGATCCTAGCCCACTTCATGGTTTTCTGAACTCTGTTACTATAGTGGTTAACTCTATTCTCTCACACACTACACCTATTTACTGTCCTTTATTCTCACCTTACCTCAGAATCTGACATTTCACAACCTCACTGCCTTCAAGATCCAACTCACAACCCTTCCCTCCCCAACAAGAGACTTATCTTTATTCCACCATTTCTAAAAAGTGACTTGTTGGGTGTTATATCATGGTTAATACTACACATAGCCAAAGGATGTATTATCTCCTCTTTACTAGCTACTATTGTAAATAACATAGAATATTCTCTTGCTGTCTTAAACCATTTTACATTGCCCCTCCAAATGATCACAAAGAACAATACGTGGAAGAAGTGAACACCAGGACACACAAAGGAGACTGCACCACTGAATCTCACAGGTATTCTACCACAGAAACGCACACCATAAACCCAGGGAGCCAGAACAGATCAATTTATGAAGCTGAGGCTAATAAGAAGAATCTCACAAACAATGGGAGGATAGAGAAACAATCCCCAAATGAAAGGAAAGGAGGAAACCTCAGAAAGAATGATAAATAAAATAGAGGCAACTCAACTACCAGATGTTGAGTTCAAAGCAATGGTCACCAGGAGGCTTCATGAGCTCACAATGAACTACTAGAAACTACAAGGAAACTACAATGAACTCACTGCAAACTATATCAACATGAAAAAGAAAGTAGAAAATATCAACAAGGGCCAAGAGGAAATGACAACAAAATATCTGAACTGAAGAACACAGTAGAGGGAATCAAAAGCAGGATAGATAAAGCTTAAGATTGGATCAGTAACGTGTAGGACAAAATAGAAAAAAAAAACACCCAGAAAGAGCAGGAAAAGGATAAGAGGCTCAGAAAGAATGAAGAGGGATTAAGAGAAATACAAGACAATATGAAAGGAAATAATATCCGAATAATAGGGATAACAGAAGGAGAAGAAGAAGAAAAAGGGATAGAGAACCTATTTGAAAAAGTAATGATGGAAAACTTCCATAATCTGATGAGAGAAAAAGTCACACAAATCCAAGAAACACAGAGAGTCTGGATCAAGAGGAACCCAAAGAGGTCTACTCCAAGACACATCATAATAAAAATGGCAAAATTCCAAGGCAAAGAGAGAATTTTAAAGGCTGCAAGGGAGAAAAAAGGAAAATAACATACCACAAAGCCCTGATAAGGTTAGCAACTGACTTCTCAATGGAAACTCTCTAAGCCAGAAGAGAATGGCAAGAAATATTCCAAGTAATGGGAACTAAAGAACTAGAACGAAGGTTACTTTATCCAGCAAGGCTCTCAATCAAGATAGAAGGACATATAAAGAGCTTTCCAGACAAAAGAAGGATAAAACATTACACCCCCACTAAACCAGCTCTGCAAGAGATGCTAAAGGGACTGCTCTAAGGAAAGGAAAGAAAAGAGCTGGGGGGGGGGCACAGGTATGAAGATGACAATGAATAAGAACCTATCAATACTAACCTTAAACATAAATGGATGAAATGCTACAGTTCAAAGACATAGAATAGCTGAATGGACAAGAAAGCATGACCCATACACATGCTGCCTACAAGAGACCCGTCTTAGAAAAAAAGACCTACACAGATTGAAAGTAAAGGGCTGGAAACAAATATTCCAAGCAAATGGACAGGGAAAAAAACCAGGGTATCAATACTCATATCACAAAAAATAGATTTCAAAAAAAAAGGCCATAAAGAGAGACTCACAAGGTCACTTCATAATACTCAAGGGAAGACTCCACCAAGAAGACATAAACATTCTAAGTATTTATGCACCCAATGTAGGAGGACCCAAGTACATTAAGAAAAACTTAGAAAACTTCAACAATGATATTGAGAGCAACACAATTATAGTAGGGGATTATTAACACCTCACTGACAAAAATGGACAGATCTTCCAAACAAAATCAAACAAAGATATTGTGACATTGAACAAAGCCCTAGATGAAATGGACTTAACCAATATATGTAGAGAGCTCTTCATCCCAAAGAAGGTAAATACACATTCTTCTCAAATGCACATGGAACATTTTCAAAGACAGACCACCTGAAAGGACACAAAACAAGTCTCAACAAACTCAAGAAAACTAAAATCATACCAAGCATTTTCTCCAACTACAAGACACTGAAACTGGAAACTAATCCCAGGTGGAAAAAACCCAAACAATCAAAATCATGGAGATTTAATAGCATGCTATTACATAATGAATGGGTCAAGAATGAAATTCAAGAAGAAATCAAAAAGATTTCAGAAACAGATGAAAATGAACTCACAACAACTCAAAATGTATGGCACACAGCAAAGGCAGTCCTAAGAGCAAAGTTCATGGTGATATAGGCCTACCTAAAAAAGATACAAACATTTCAAATAAACAACCTAACCTTACACCTACAAGAACTCAAGGAACAACAGCAAAGACAGCCCAGAGCTAGTAGAAGGAAGGAAATAACCAAGACCAGAGCAGAATTAAATGACATAGAGACTAAAAGCACAATTACATGGATCAATGAATCAAGGAGCTGGTTCTTTGAAAAGATAAACAAAATTGAAAACCTTTAGGCAGCCTCATCAAGAAAAAAAAAGAGAGAGGACACAAACAAACACAATCAGAAATGAAAGAGGAGAGATTACAACTGACACCACAGAAATACAAAGGATCATAAGAAATTACTATGAAGAACTGTATGCCAAGAAATTTGAAAACCTAGGTGAAATGGACAAATTTCTAGGAAAATATAATCTCCCAAAACTCAGTGAAAAAGAAGCAGAAAGCCTGAACAGATTAATCACAGCAGATGAAATTGAAGCAGTAATCAAAAAACTCCTGCCACACAAAAGCCCTGGACCACATGGTTTCACAGGAGAATTCTACAGAGCATTTAAGGAAGAGCTAACCCCTATGCTTCACAGATTATTCAAAAAAATTTAAAATGATGGAAGACTCCCAAACTCTTTTTATGAAGCTAAAATTATCCTAATCCCCAAACCAGATAAAGACAGAAGAAAGAGAGAAAAGTTCAGGCCAATATCGCTGATGAACATAGACGCTAAAATCCTCAACAAAATATTGACAAACAGCATCCAACAATGCATTGAAATGATCATACACCGTGACCAAGTGGGATTCATCCCAGGGATGCAAGGATGGTTCAACATTCACAAATCAGTAAATGTAATACACCACATAAACAAAAGCAAAGACAAAAAAACACATGATCATATCAATAGATGCACAAAAACATTTGATAAGGTACAGCACCCATTTTTGATGAAAACACTGAGCAAAGTGGGAATAGAGGGAGCATTTCTCAACATAATAAAGGCCATATATGGGAGACCTACAGCCAACATCATACTCAATGGGCAAAAACTAAAAGCTTTTTCAATAAGATCAGGAAAAAGACAAGGTTGTCAACTTTCACCGCTTCTATTCAACATAGAATTGGAAGTCCTAACCACAGCAATCAGACAAGAAAAGGAAATAAAAGGCATCCAAATCAGAAAAGAGGAAACAAAACTTATTATTTGCAGATGACATGATAGTGTACGTACAAAACCCTGTAGACTCCATGCCAAAACTGCTAAGCCTAATAAATAAATTTGGCAAAACAGTGGGATACAAAGTCAATATCCAGAAATCAAAGGCATTTTTGTATACCAACAGTGAAACAGCAGAAGCAGAAATCAAGAAAAAAAATCCCACTTGATATAGCAAAAGGAAAAGTAAAATATCTAGGAATAAAACTAACCAAAGAGGTAAAAGACCTGAATGCAGAAAATTACACAAAATGGAAGAATGAAATCAGGTAAGACACAAAAATGGAAACATATAACATGTTCATGGATTGGAAGAATTAACATCATCAAAATATTTATACTACCCAAAGCAATTTACAGATTCAATGCAATACCTATTAGAGTACCAATGACTTACTTCACAGACATAGAACAAACAGTCCAAAAATTTATATGGAACCATAAATGACCCCGAATAGCAGCTGCAGTTGTGAGAAAGAAAAACAAAGTAGGAGTGATAACAATACCTGATATCAAACTGTATTACAAAGCCACCATAATCAAAACAGTCTGATACTGTCATAAAAACAGACACATGGACCAGTGGAACAGAATAGAGAATCCAGAAATAAACCCAAGTCTCTATGGTCAATTAATATTTGACAAAGGGGGCAGCACATAAAATGGAGTAAAAATAGCCTCTTCAACAAATGGTGTTGGGAGAATTGGACAGCTATGTGAAAAAAAATGAAACTCGAGCACCAACTTACACCATACACAAAAATAAATTCAAGGTGGATAAAAGACTTACATATAAGCCGGAACACCATTAAAGTCCTAGAGGAGAACATGGGCAGGAAAATCTCAGATATTTCACAAAGCAACATTTTTACTGATGTATCCCCCAGAGCAAGGGACATAAAGGAAAAACTAAACAAATGGGATCTCATCAAAATAAAAAGCTTCTGTATGGCCAAAGAAAACGGCATTAAAATGAAAAGGGAAGCAACCATCTGGGAAAACATATTTGCCAATGATACCTCAGACAAGGTTAAATCTCCAAAATATATAAAGAACTTACATGAATCCACTCTAAGAAGACAAGCAACCCAATTAAAAAGTGGGTAAAAGACTTGGACAGACACTTCTCCAAAGAGGACATATAGAGGATCCAGAAACACATGAAAAGATGTTCAATATTGCTAGCTCTCAGAGAGATGCAAATTAAAACTACAATGAGATACCACTTCACACCAGTGAGAATGGCCATCATAAACAAAGCAACAAACAACAAGTGTTGGAGAGGATGTGGAGAAAAGGGGACCCTAGTACACTGTTGGTGGGATTGCAGACTGGTGCAACCACTATGGAAAATAGTATGGAATTTTCTCAGAAAACTAAAAATGGATGTGCCTTTTGGCCTGGCAATTGCATGGCCAGGATTATACCCTAAGAACCCAGAAATACCAATCCAAAAGAACTTATGCACCCCAATGTTCATAGCAGCACAATTTACAATATTCAAGTGCTGGAAGCAACCTAGGTGCCCATCACTAAATGAATGGATCAAAAATTATGGTACATGTACACAATGGAATTCTTTTTTTTTAATACAAATTTATTTTAATTGTTTTTCAGTACAGTTTTCTTTCTTTTACTCCCATCCCAGACCACCCCCAGTGCTCCCCACCTCCCTCCCCTTTCCACCCCCCTTAGTTTTTGTCCATGTGTCATTTATACTTGTTCCTATAATCCCCTCCCTTTTTCCCTGAAATTCCCTCCCCTCTCCCCTCTGGATACTGTCATCCCCTTTTCTATTTCAATGTCTTTTACTATATTTTGGTTGCTTGTTTGGTTAGTTGCTT
>PVKM010009833.1:0-36062 GCA_004027735.1 Carollia perspicillata | reverse complement strand
GGAGAGTCGAAAGCACAGCCAAGACTGAGAAACATTAACTCCACGATGGAAGAACCACCCTCTCTAAATGGGTGTTCTGTGATCTTTGTCGTTAAGGACAAAGAAGAGGGAAGTACTGATGTCAAGACCCTGGGGAGGGGAGGGTCCCCACCCCAAGGGAGTCTGGGAGGAAGGAACAGGGATGGCAGAGGCCCCTCCACTGAAGGCAGTGCTGGCGTGGGTGGAAGTGGGGGCGAGGGGCGGGCGCTGAGCAGTGAGGTGCGGAGCAACCCACGCGCTTGCTCGTTTTAGAACACATCAGCTCTTCTTAGACATGTGTACTGAAGAAGCCTCCTCCCGGAATTTTCCAGAGAGAGCTGAGGACTACTCCCAGCTTAAAAGCATCAAACTCCGATTCTGCTTATCTTGATACAAAGAATCTCAAGGGTGGAAGGCCCTTGAAGGGTCACCACGCCCCCGCCCTTTAACACCGTTAGTGCTATGAGCTGTAGGTTTCAGAGTAAGTTTTTGTGGTGTGGTTTGAACAAGCCCTGTAGCTATTTGATTTGTCTTTTGGCGTTTTTACAACTGCAAAGGAGAACTCACTCAGTTTAAGAAGAGCCTGGAAAACATGGCTAAGGGCTAAAGAAAAGGAAGCACAGAGTCCTGGTGGCCTAGAGTTGAAAAATTTCCACTGCCTTATAACCTTACAGGGACGGTAAGACCCTCCCCACTTCACAGAGGGGGAGCTGTGCCTTTAAAGGGTGCAAAGCCTTCCTCCCCCTGGGTCATTTAGCTAGCTTGCAGCAGAGCTAGGATTACACAACTCCATGAGGTAGGTGCTATCAGCCCGGTTTTCAGACGAGGAAACTGAGGAGAGAAGATGGTGGATACCAGGGTTATACTTGAATGTTTGTCTCCTGCTCCTTCTCCTCTTATATAGACGCCAGTAGTATTGGATTATCAGCGCCCCCTACTCCAGTATGACCTTATCTTAACTACATCTGCATTGACCCTATTTCCAAATAAAGTCAAATTCTGTGGTTCCAGGAAGGCTATGAATTTTGTGGGACACTAGTTGACCCAGTATAGTATGTCATCTGGCTCCCCCAAATTCACATCTGTCCCATCTACAAAATATATTCACCTGATCCCCAAAAGTTTTAAGTCATTACAGCACCAACTCCAAAATTTCATTTAAATGTCATCAACTCAGAAAGGCCCACATCTCATCGTCTAAATCATTTATGGGTGAAACTTAGGGCATGCTACATTATGGAACCAAAGTCGTCATTATCTGTGGACCTGTGAAACCCGACAACAAGCTATCTGCTTCCAAAACACAGTGATGGACAGGGATGGGGTGGGCCTTCCCAGTCCCAGGGGAGACAGAAGAAAGAAACAGTGGTCAGGGTTCCCAAGCCAGTCTGAAAGCCCATGCCCAAGTCTGGGTGACAGTCTTGGTTTATTGGTCATCTTGCTATTTTTATATTTGTTTAAATTTTTCCAAAATAAAAAAAAATAAAGAAAAGGGAAAATAGGTCATTTTTCCTAATATAAGAAGTGCAGGCTAAAAGAAAAGAAGCTTGGGCTCATGGCAGAAAAAAGGACAAGCAGTAAGTGTCACCCTAATTCCATGACCCAGAAGCAACCCACCATTCACATTTGGCGTAATTCTACTTATATGTTGGATTTGTTTTTCATGTTGTCTCATTTTTTACGTTATACCTGTACTGCACACGTGAAAAGGGAAAATATGTTTTATAGCTATAGGGTTCCGACTACTTTGTCCAAGCCGTGTCTGTTCTGTGCCACATCTTTCCCAGCCACTGCTACAGACAGCACTGTTGGGAGAGGCAGTTGCCAATTCCCAGTGACATCCAGCCACCAGCCACTGTGGCTGGGTGTCAGAGGAAACTTAATAAAAGGAAAACACAAACTGTCCATAGTGATAAATATAACTCTATCCCCCATTAATGAGATAGAATGGGATGAGGAAGATTTATAAGACTAGGATGAAATGTTGCTTTTTTCAGACTAAATCCTGGGTTTCTTTTTTCTTTTTTCCGGCTTCCAGTAAAGCACTTATATTCTTTCTTTTCCTCTTCTGGCTGACTATAATGGAGACTCTAAAGAAATTAATCTGTGAAATACATTATCACTGTAGATTGTGAAAGAAGATGATCACAGAAATAATTCTTTGAGCTAATAGGTATATACGGTTGTCAGAATCTATAGAATTGTTGATGTTTGTTTTTAAGTATTGACTAGAATTTTAGAACTCTGCATCTATTCTGAAAGGAATATTACTCCAACAAAAAAAGTGAACTAAAAAAAAATCCATAGTTATGACTAGGGATAAAATGTATTGGATAAAACTGGTCGATAATACAATGTTGAAAATTATTCAAGATACCTCATCAAATACCATCTATCTATTTATATCTCCAAATACTTGCTCAGTAAATTCACGTTTTTGAGTTAGGGTTTAGCAATAACATATAAGTTCACCATTTTAATAAAATGTTTTGTTTCAATTTAAAAATAATCTCACAGTTAAATGCAACAATCCCAGCAGCACAGCATCCACCAGCTCCCCTTCCGCCAGGCCATGCACCCTCCCTCTGCCCACGACTGTTTTTATTAACTGGGATTCCGTCCATCTCTGTGTAAGTTTATGAAATGTGTTTTGGCTTAGAGCACAGAAAATCCATTTAGACATTAATAGTCCAGTTGCAAGTTATGTTATTCATTCACAAGAGTAACAACAGTGTGCTGTGATTTTTTTCCAGCATTTTTCCCTTAATTTTATTGGCTAATAAAATCCAAACACAGGAACCTTTTGCCCAGAAAGTGGCGCCAAAGGAAAGCAGCTGCCCACAAGACCCCCAGGGGCTCTCCAAGGAGGACCTGAGTCTCGTGGGGCGCCCAGATGAAAGAGGAAGACCTGTTCTCCAAATGCTAGGCCTCTGCCCAGGGTCAGCCAGAGGTTATCCTTAGGTCTCCCTAACTGAAAGCAGAGAACTCAGGTCTCCCTCTAAGTCTAGAAAGTCAAAGTGGTGGTATCACTGTGGTGTGTTCCCTCACTTAATTCTTTCACTCAAACATTCTTTTTCTAATAAACCTTAGCAAGCAACTTGGAGCAAATGTTATGTACCATATTCTATGGAAGGTATTGGGCATATAGAAAGGGGCATGCAGCTCAGTAGCAAAGAGACATGTAAACCAGTCACTGTAGCCTGACCTGAGGAGTACCATATGAGGCAGGACCAATGTACACAGAGGCCCAGGGAAATCTGGTACAAACTCAGTTAAACTGAGATTTAAAAGGGGAAACACCTGACCAGTATATTTGTAAAAAATAATTTCCAAAGAGCTATTATATAAAAGTAGGTAGATATAAATCTAATATAAGTGTATATAAATCTATATAAAGTAAATATATACAAATACATGAACATTACTTCAACCCCATCAGACAAATGGTCAGAGATATCAGTAGGCAATTAATAAAAGAAAAAAAGTAATAAGCAATCAGTTTTAACACATCATCTATTTTATTAGTCTCCAAAGACACAAAAATTAAAACAATGAGAACAAAAGCTTATAAAATCCAGTTCTGAGAAATCTACAGAATAATTGAAACTCCATTTAATCTGGTAGTAATACAAATTTATACAAACCTCTAGGAAGACAATTGGACAATATAACACAAGTCAAAATAGTAATTATCCTTTTAAACCCAATATTCTCACTTCCACAGAATTTATCCTAAGGAAATAATTGTAATGAAGAAAAAACTATATGTATAAAGATATATGTCACTTATTTGTATTATTATTTTATATTATCATCACCTATTTATCATAGTGATAGACTGGATTTATTATACACCTAATCCAAGGGGAATGTTTCAGTAGATTTCAAAAATTAATTTTAAAGGCTTTGTAGCAACATGAGAAATTTTTTAAAAAATTTATTTTAGAGAAAGTAGGGGAGAGAGAGAAAGGAATCAGTTGGGTGTTCCACTTATTAACATATTCATTGGCTGATTCTTGCATGTGCCCTGAGCTGGGATGGAACATGCAACCTTGGTGTATCAGGGCGACAGTCTAACCAACTGAGCTACTGCCAGGGCCAGTTTACTCTTTTTTTTTTTTTAATTTTAAAAAAATATTTTATTTATTTATTTTTAGAGAGAGGGGAAAAGAGGGAGAAAAACATCAATGTGTGGTTGCCTCTCAAGAGCTCCCAACTGGGGACCTGGCCTGCAGACCAGGCATGTGCCCTGACTGGGAATTGAACTGGCAACCCTTTGGTTTGCAGGCTGGCACTCAGTCCACTGAGCCACACCAGCCAGGGCTACTTATGAAATTTAATAAAAGGAAAACACAAACTGTCCATAGTAATAAATATAACTCTATCCCCCAGACCCAGCTGAGACTCCAGCATTAGAAACCCTCTGCTAGAATGGGTTTGAAAGTAATTTAGGAAATTTTGGGCTAGATAATTCCATAGCCAGAGTTAATTAGCCCTTCTCTTTTATGCTTCCTGTTCCTGAGTCACCTCCCATTCAAATCATCCAGTTTTATTCATTCCATTTTAAGATTCTTCTTTACCTCTCTGCCTACCTTCCTTTGAATGTAGACACTATGTCCTACTCATTGTCGTAACCACTTGCCTCTTCACCAGCCCCTGATAAATTCATTGAAATCATGAGTATTTAATTACTTAACAGCATATAAATATGTCTGAGAGCAAATGCAAAGAAATGACAATAATTTTGTTAAGCTGGTGAAACTCAGAGTATTTTAAACATTTTTTTATTTTATATTTTATTTTACAATGCTTTTTTATCTTTTTTTTTTTTTAAGGTAGTACCAGTTGCCTGGAGAGGATTCCACCATGGTATCTGAAACCAGGCTCTGGGCATTTATGTCCCATAATAGTAAGCAAGTTTATCTAGAAAAATAAATTTATAAATTTAAAAGACAAGCCAAGACATTTTTGGAAAAAAGTAAGGAAAGAACCCTTAACCTATAGACATTATTAACTTCTTTGAAAGCTATGATAATCACGGGAGTGAGAAAGAAGCCAGCAATCCAGACCCTATCTGAGTGTGAATGTGTTGTTTTATTAGCACTGGGACGTCTGACTTGAGGAGCTAGCGCATCCAAGTGTCCCCCAGTGCTGGACAGCCACGCAGCTTTCATTGTGAGCCTGATGAGTCTGACAGGCCACACTTGGCAGAGTAGCACAGGACCTACCTTGGACCTGACTCAAGTTCGTAGGGAAGCATCACTTATTTCCCTTTTCTTCTTGTCAGTAATTCTCCAAAATGCTCCAGTTTTATGATGACTTTCAAAGGAATTAAAACTTGAATAGTACAAAATTGTATAATTATGTCACAATTTAGTGGCAATTATTAACAGATCCATTATTATGAAGTAATAATGATGATTATAACAATAATGATAGCTAACATTCACAGTCTGTTTACCATGTGCCAGATACAGTGCTAAACAATTAGCAAGATGATTAGGCCTAGCAGCCTGCTAGTTCATGTGTGCTAGTTATTCAGCATTTAAAAACTTCTAAGAATTTCAGGTGAGCCACAGTCTGGAGGCAGATGAGTCACACTGAGCTCCCAAAATATACACTGGATATGCAGGCCCTAGAGCAGGGCCCACATCTCCACGTGGCAACAAGAGGCAGGAGCTGAACTTCTAAGGTTCCTTTTAGACAGGACAAGCACTTCTGCATTCACCACAGTCCCCACTGCTCCCTATGAAGCTTCCACCCAGACCTCTTCATTTAGATAGCTTGCCTGCCTCCTGTACATTTGAGTTTTCGACCCCTCCACCTAGACAATATGAGTACAAGCCAGGCATCTGCCACCAATTGTGCAATGCCAACAGGAAAACAAAAAAAACTAGACGGGACATTGGCAATCATATAGCCTGATAGTTTTTCCAACATTTTTATAGCGATGAAGCATTTCTTCTAGTAAAATCTTACACGAAGGCCTGATCCCTAAAGACAAAAGAGGAGCTGTTCTGGCTGAGCGTGGGAAACCCCAGGAAGCACCCAACCTGCTTGTCTCCTTCTACTTCCCCTGCTTCTCATTTCCACCCCCTGTGGGACCCCTTGACAATCTAAGGGTGCTGGCAATAGTCCAATCTTCTCATTCCAAAGCAGAGGGCACAAACAAGTGAAGTCATCTGTCCTCAGTGTCACAGCTACTTCGTGGTGAGAACCCAGATCTCTGACCACTGACCAGATGATTCAGTGTTTGACAGTTTCTTCCATTAAGGAAAGAAGGAAGGAAGGGAAGAAGGGAGGGAGGGAGGGAGGGAGCAAGAGAGGGAAGGAGGGAAAGAGATTCATTTTTCAAACCCCCTTGTCACATTTCACATATCAGCAATACCTTTATTAGAAAAGTTTTAAATTAAATAGTCCAACATAGAATTATGAAAGGACATGGTATTACAGCTGAAAGGAACATTGAAAGTTTTTTTTTTTCATCCACCCGTTCATTTTACAGACCAGATAAATGCTTGAAACCAATTCCCCCTCTTCTGTGTTCCAAGTTACCATCCTGTTCAATATGTCAAGTACTGTTACATCTTGACTTGATGGTCAAAAGCCAGAACTTTCTATTTTAACCAGTTTCTTTATGAAAATCATGAAGTCAAGATATAAAGTTGTGATTTCTTTCAGTTTGTGATTTTCCTTAATCTTTGAAAGGCACTCTCCCAGTTGGGCACTCAAACATCTCCTTACTCCAGAAAGTGCATTTGCAAACTTATGGGAAGATCATTCAGACTGAACTTTTCCAAGAAAATTCACTTCAAAGGATCTGTGGTCAAAGAGCTTTTATTTTAAAATTTTCAATTCATTGTGTAGACCAATAATGTATACAATGCATGAAATCCATTAATGGATGGATGGATGATATTTTAAAGGGACTCACAAAATATTAACTCACTTCTCATTTTTTATTATTAGATTCTAAACCAAAAAAAAATTGTTCTATCAAATTGCTCCAGCCATTTCTAAATGCCTGCTTTCTATTCCTGCCCTATCATGGACCAATCACAAACACTTCGTGGATCAATCTTGGAGCTACATTGAGTAGCTCCAGGGAAAAGGACCATTGAGGTTGTTGGTGTGGATGTACAGATTATGTCAGTAAGGCTGCTCATGTGAGCCAGGGAATGCTTCCCATTTAATCCCTGTCCCGGTCAGCTGTCTGGGCAATATGGCTGTGGTCCTCAAAGGCCTGGTACATGGTCCCTTTATGGCTCAGGAGAAAGAGAAGCACATAAACCTCTGCCTGCTCCACCTGAAAACAAGCAGGGCAGGGTTCAGATCATGGAGGGTTTGCAAAATAAACTAAGGAATCTGGGGACTTCATCCTGAAAGTAGTGGGAAATTGGTTAAAACACCTGAGTCATGTTAGGGTATGGAAAAGGAAGGAATGCCCACAATGTGGAGCATGGTTTAGAGGGCAAGAAGACCCATTAGGAGGCTTCTGCAACAGCTTTGGAAAGAGACAGTATGGCCTGAACTCAGGTAGTAGCAGTCAGGTTTCAAGAGCAATGTAGGGAACTTGATTGTTGATTGAGTGGAAGTGATGAAAGGCAGGGAGGAATCAACAAGGATGCCCATCCTTTGGCTTGAATGACTAGATGGCTGGTGGTGCTATTCAATAAGCTGGAAGCCCAGGAGGAGGACAGTGGTGGAAACAATGAGTTCTATTTCTGGCAGGCCATGTTTGACTTTTTCTGACCCTGTGCTATGGCTCATGGTGGTCTCTAAACTGGAATGCCCTACCTTTATATCCACTCATTAAATCCAACCATAAAAAGTCTTTGCAACCATAAAAGAGCTTATTAAGAACATTAGAGCAACACGGGAAAATATTTATTAAGTAATATTAGGTAAAGTTATAAAAATGCAAATTAAACAAGGTAAAGTTCTTGCCTTAAAATTGGCAAAAAAAAATTTTTTTTAATTAAAATGCCCCAAACTGCCAAGGATGTGGAAACAACTGGCATTCTCACACGTTGCTGGTGGTAATGTAAATTGGTACAAGCCTTTTGGAAGAAATTTGACAAAACGCGTGAAGAGCCATAAAAGAGTTTGTATCCTGTAACCCTGTAATTCCACTTCTGGAAATCTACTCTAAGGAAATAACTCAAGTGTAGGAGAAAGCACGTTATACACAAAGATGTTTACTACAGCAGAAACTGGAAACAACTAAAATGTCCAATAAGAGAAGATTGGTTAAATAAGTTATAATTAATTTGTTTGCCTCTTGAGCATAATGAAACTGTTCAGTGGTGAACAGGAATGTTTGTGCTATAATGTAAAGCATATATATTTTATATATATCTGCTATTGTTCTAATATTTAATTAACTTCCATAGGAAAAAAGACTAGAAGGAAATGATCGTAATGATTGGGTTATGGTGGTGAGTATATAGATAGCTTCTAAAGTTTAAAAAAATTAACTTCCCTAAAGTCATTGTAAATGGTCAAAATGCTTTAATAAAAACTATAGTGTAACCATGACTGGTATGGCTCAGTGGATTGGGTGTCATCCTACAAACTGAAAGGTCACCAGTTTGATTCCCAGTCAGGGCACATGCCTGGATTGCTGGCCAGGTTCCTCGTTGGGGGCATGTGAGAAGCAAGCAGTCAATGGTTCTCTTACACATTGATGTTTCTCTCCCTCTTTCTTCTTCCCTTCTCCCCTCTCTACGAATAAGTAAATAAAATCTTGTTTTTTTAAAAAGTAGTGTATAGGAAGAAAACTTCCTAAAAAGTAAAAGAGAAAATTTTATCTGGGTTAGTACCAAAAAAATATGTATGTTTTTTCATGGACCAAGAATGAGAAAGACTACAGGTAAAAGCAAACAGTTGATTTGTTTGGGTTAAGGATTTTAAAAATTCTTTATTGTAATTACAACATTATGTGTGAACTTATATTCATTTCAAGCAATCTATCCAATCATAAAAACCCATCTCTAACACCTCAACTTTTCTTAAGGCTTTCCTAATCCTCTGATTAACCATTATTGTTTCTTTCTTGAACCAGCACAGCATTTGGTTTTCGTTCTTATATAACCGTGGCCCAATAGTTCTTGAACTTCAGTGTGCTTCAGAAAGCCTGGTGCTCATTGCTGGGCCTCATCCCCAGAGTTTCTGATTCAGGAGATCTTGGCGGGTTGTTGGGGGTAAGGGGTCTAAGAATTTGCATTTCTGACAATTTCTCCAGGATGCACATACTGCGAGTCTGGGGACCACACTTTAAAAACATGGTAGGAATAAATGCAGAGGCAATAGGATACCCATCCCTAGGAGCAATGTCTATTCTGTTCCTATGTCAACCTATCCTGATTAATCCAAGATTATAGACAAGTAACCCAGGCTGTGCCATTCAGGATATATCCTGCCCCTGGGCACATCATTGGTCCAAAGTGCAGACCAGCTGTTCATTGCAGACCAATCAGAGCCCTTGCCCATGATTATTCAAACACAGAACCATTCAGATGTATGTGTGCAGCCTTCCTGCAGTGGAAGATAGCGAGCACTACAGAGAAGCCCAGAGGAAGAAAATACAGAGTCCTGATAGTGTTTTGTCGGAGCCTATGAAAATTTGGATGCTTTTTGGTGAAAGTGGTAGACACTGAACCCAAACCATGAACAAAATGAGAACAGAAATTCAAAGAACTGTCTCACATAAGATGAGATAAGATGGGCCCTCTGTCTGGCTGATACAGCTGCTGAGCAATGTCACCAAAGACCTGGGTTTTTCCCATCACTCTGCTCTTACTACTTAGACGTCGTAATTGGCCTGGTCTAATCATTGGGGTCAAACACTAAGAGACATCATGTAAAAAAGGAGTGAGGCAAGGTCTTTGAGTATAACCAGCACAGCCTCAAGCCATGTCATGAAGTCACTCACAAAGGTCTCCACCAAATCTAAGAGCTAACCCAGAACATGTGTCGTTCAACTCTTTATTTGATCCCGTGATCCCGATCTCGGTATCATCGTCACCACCATCATCATCATCATCATTATTTGCCTCACTTGCTTTGGGTTGCTGTTTGACTATTATTTTAGTCTTCCTTAAAGTATCTTATTTGTGTCACCCTGTCCCATTCAACCTTCAGGTAACCACAACCCTATTCCCCTCTCTAACCTGCAGCTTATGGCTTCAGCTGGGGTCCCACCCTTGGCTCAGAGATGAAGCATGTATCCTAGACATAAGCTCATCAGTGCACCGTCTCCACTCCCCTACCTAAACTGGGCTGACACATGGGCATGTGACCTGTTTACAGCCAGTGCTGCATATGAGGCTTTTGCCAATAATTCTGGGAAAAGAAACTTTTCTCCATTTCCCATTAGACGTGAGCCACATTGGTAGCCTCTGCAGCTGCTAGGAACCATCTTGCAACCACAAGGGTAAAGCCAATCTGAGAGTGGAGTTAACCCAGCAGGAACAAAACTGGATCTTGAGCCCCTAGCCGCTGTTGTGCCTGTTCTCTTTCTTTGCATAAGTCAGAGGGAAGCAACACTGTCACCATTTGCAAACAAAAGGGTCCTAACCAATAAATCCTGTTCCTCACTCCTTCTGCTGAAATTGGTGTGAAGGCAGAGACTGGATCTTACCTGCAGTTGGGTCCATGTTAGTATCTGGCACACAGTAGGTTCCAAAGCAGAGTTTCTTGGACAAACTTAAGGCTGCTTTCACAAGACATTTCTAATAGGGTCCTAGATCTCCAGGTACCTTGGATAGACTTTGTCCCTTCCCCAGGCAGGTCAGTTACTAACACAAGGCCAGGATCCCTCCTGAGTCATCAGCAGAGATACCCAGGTTTTTGTCAAAAGGGAAGCTGCACTGCGGGTTATGACTAAATGGTCAACTTGGAGGTTCCACTTGGAACCATCTCATTGCCCATTCTCACCCAAATGCAGCGGTTTGCACAAGAACTGTCTACTCTGCAACTGAGCAGGAGGCCCTTCTTATATATTTTGTATGAGGACTGAATAGTAAACCTGAAGTCAGGGACCTGAGGACTGCCAGGTACCCAACAAAAGTAGTTTCTTCCATTTAGCCTCTCCTGTTGTTCCCCAGAACCTGTCAAGATTCCCACATTCCAACAGTCCCACCTCCCTGGCAGAGCCTGGGGCTAAGAGTAGAAAGAGAATTGTTGGAACCACATTAAATCTTTCTCAGAGGCTGATGAACAGTATCACAGGCCACCCCTTTGGGCTCTGACCAAAGAGCCCTCCAGCCTGCTTGCAGGAGGCTAGGGGTCCCTCAGTTTCCAATGCTCCCTGACCCGTCTGAAATGCTCTGTGCCTGGAAAACCTGACTTTCTGAGAAGACACTAGCCCAGAAGGGAGTGCCCGGGCTCTACTTTCAGAGGAGGGATGTTTAGGTGTTTTCCAGAGAGAAGTGCATGTTTTGTGTCTCAGCACTGTGGGACTCTGGGTAGTTTTAATTCCTGCCCCTGCTGCTAGGAGGAGGGTCAACTTGATTGTACCAATGTAGGAACTGAGAAGATGAAAGCAGAAGTGGTGAACCCCCTGCAAGTTTTCTTGTTGGTGTTAGAGCTGACTGGCCCCAGGTCCCTGGTCCCCCAGTTCTGCAGACCCCACTGGTAGTAGGAGATCATGTGAATATACAAGTGTCACCGTTTAGACCCTCCATGACCCGGACCCTTGCTTCTCTCCAGGACTCACCTCTTAACTGACACTCCAGTGATAATCTTCTTGGAGTAGATCTCTTAAAGCAAGCTGCGTCACCCCTCCATGCCTTGCTCACGTTTTTCTTCTGCCCAGGTTGCCCTACAAATTCTACCCTCTTCTGATCTCTGTCCATCCAAAACTCTCTCCTCTTTCCAAGTTCCACTCACACGCCATCATCTTCTTTATTGATAGCTCTATTGTGCTTCATCCCCCCTCCTTTCCCAACCCACCAATGATCTTTCGGTCCTGCATGATCATGGTCACTTGAGGCTGTGTTGGTTAGGCTCACTGCCTTTGCCTCTCTGCCTCCTGTATATCCTTCAATGTTCAGTTCCGGTATTACCTCCTCCAAGAAGCCTACCCTGATGTTCCCAGGCTGGACTGAGCACTCCACTGAGCTTCATGCCTGGTCTTGAAATTATGTGTGTGTCTCTCCCTGACTGAGCTGTGAGAATGCCCATGGCAGGAACAGAGTCGCAGTAGTGTGTGTGTCCTCAGAGTCCAACATAGAGTCTGTCACATAACGGGGATCAATTTCGGGAGCTTAACTGGACTGATGTGCCTACCAGTTGGGACATCTAGGAGACAGACACATTCCCCAGGAGGCATTGACCCAGTTCGCTGAATTTTCTGGATATTGAAGAAGGCAGAACCAATGAGCCTGACACAGCCAGAAAATTGGTCTACTGCTCTGGCTCCTCCCTGGCATCATGGGAATTTGTCCCACCAGCTTTCAAAAATTCAAGTAGTTAGATACAGTGAACAAGGTGCTCGGTGCGGGTGGGGAGGACATAAACAAGGCTTAGTCCGTCCCCCAGGTCACCTAGCGGCACACACAAACAAGGGCGGCACACAGTCCCATGGAGTAGAAATGAGGGGCATCAGCTTTGCTTGGAGCATTCGAGAAAGATTTTGCAGAAGGAGCCATATTTGAACCGGGTCTCTGAGGATAAGGAATCCACAGGCAGAGATGGGAACTAGGGAAGAACAAGCAGGCACAGGGACCAGCCAGGCAAAGGCTCCTTGGCTGGAAGGTACGGGCACATTGGCAGGTGACCGTATGTCTACAGGGATGAGCTGAGGACACAGGGAAGTTTGGGGCCTGCTTGTCAGAGGCCTTGAGCACTGTGCTAAAGGCGAGACTTTCATCTGATAGGCACTGGAAGGCCTGGAATGTGTGTAAGCAGAGGAACGCAAACGGGTGGTGGTGTTTAGGATGAGCAAGAGGGACAAGGAGACCTATTAGAAAGTATCACTGCCGTCAGTGAGGATGATGAGGACCGGGACAGGGCGCTATGCCAGAGAAGGAGAGGAAGGGATGGCTTGAGACTTCAGAGATGTTGTGGGGGTAGAACCACAAGGAGCCAAGCCTGTTCAGCATCCCGAATCCTTCCAAATCCTTTTTACACACCTCCCCACACACGCGCGGCTCCCCGCTCCCCGGCTCCACAGCACATCCGTCTTCCCTCCTTGGCTGTTAAATTCTGAGGCAAGGAGATTCCAAACGCTGACTCCATCTTCCTTGGCCCATCTCAGCTTTTGGCAAATAAGTTGGTGCCGTTCCCCAGAAAGCTTTTCTTGAACTTCATAAAGTTAGCAAAGAGGAGAAGTGTTAACAGTATGATCTGTTGAGTCTCAAATTCTAATCCCAGCCCTAACAGTAACCCAGCTTTTTCACTCCCCGAAGTTCTGCCAAAATCAAAAGAGAAGGTCTGTGCCAGGACAAGCAATTGCAGCTGAACAAGCACTCCCGGGTCACAGCGCTGCTGTGCTCGCAGAACACGCTGCCGCTTCAGGGCAGGCTTCGGGCAGCTGGTGGTGGGGCATCCGGGTGGCGCGGTCAGAGGGAACAGGAAAAATGTTTTTCTTTGGTAAATAAATGTTGCACTGTTGAGGCTGAATTAAAGCAGGAGCTCTAGGAAGACATGTGCCATATAGTTATCGAAAGAATGAAGAGAGAAGGCACACTTCCAGACTGCCTTCTAGTGAAAGACAAACACGATTGGTTCCTGGCACCTTGAGGAAAGTCAAGGTTTGGGAAGCATGCGAAGCATATCGTTGGATGTCTATTATTTAAAAACACTATTGTGTTTCATCTCCACAATTGCCCTACAGAACAGATGGTGTTATGCCCATTTCTCAGATGAGGGAACCGAGGCTTGGAACAATGAGTCACGTGCCCAAGGGAACGTGTAAGCAAACTTTGTTAGAGTGAAGTACAGACTGTATAAAAATATTCTTACTTTGGGAAACAAGAGGGAAAATGATGTTGATTCCCTTATATTTGTTTAGGACTCTAGAGTTTGCAAGGCATGCTCACACACATTACTCTCACATCATACTCAGCCAGGCCCTGTGAGAAGGGCAGTAATATTCCCATTGTAGAGATCAGGGAACTGAGAGTCGGGGGAAGAAGGGATTTGACAGCTGAGCACTGGGACTTGAACATAGAACTTGAGTCTGGACCCAGCTCCTTTTCCATAGCGGGTAGGCTCTGAGAAAGACATAAGGTTGGCTAAGGAAAGAGAAGGGTTGGCTAAGGAGAGGAAGAACCAGAGAAAAAGGACCTCGGGGAGAATTTAGGGTATACGGTAGACAGTCTCGAATCCACATGGCCGAGCTTTATGGACATATAATGGTGTTAGGGCCCTATGTGCCAGGCCCGGCCACTCCACTAGAATTCAAATGCAGATTCTGCCATGTCGCCCACCTATGCCTCAGTTTCCTAATCTGTGCATGGTTATAGCAATAGTACCTCCTTCATAGAGAATGCTGTGAAGAGTGAACACAGAAGAAGCACCAAGAGGAGGGCCTGGAGCATAAATAATGTTAATGAAGTTTTGCTGTTATTACTATTGTTATCATCGCTACTGTTGCGTCTACCATTGGTGAGTCCAGGGGGTGAGGCCGGATGGAAGAGCAAAGGCTTGGCCTCTCAGGTTGTAAACTCTGACCCTTGTCTTAGTCTGTCCGGGCTGCTATAACAAAAGACCGTAGACTGGGTGGCTTATAAACAACACGTATCTGTTGCTCACAGATCTGGTGCCTGGAAGTCTGAGATGGCGCAGCCAGCACGGTCAGGTTCTGGTCGGGGGGACCCTCTTCTGGGCTGCAGACTGCTGTCTTATTGTGTCCTCATAGGAAAGGGGCAAGAGAACCCTCTGAAGCCTCTTTTATAAGGGCGCTAATCCCATTTCTGAGGCTTCACCTTCATACCTAATCATCTGCGAAAGGCCTTACCTCCTACTACCATCACATTGAGGGTCAGGATTTCAACACGGGAATTTAGAGGGGACACATTCAGTCCATTGCAAACCTGAAGGAGCAAAAGTAATAGGAGGCCAATTTTAGTTGAAACAGGATAAGAGTGTTACTTTATGATGATGAGCTTGGCAGGAGTGTGCAGGCCTCCCCAACACCTTCCCCCTTCTGGACCGGGCCCCACCTGAAGGCTTCCCTAGCAGCCTGTGCTGTGTCCATCACCACACTCACCCCACGACATGTAATCACCTGATAATTACCTGCCCGCCTCCCTCTGGACGATGTCTGTCTTATTCACTGGTGCACCTGGTGTCTAGTACACTGTCTGGCACTCAGTAGGAACTCAATAAATGTTCTTCTGATGAGCGAGTGAATAAATGGATGGGGCGGAATGATAAGTCAGAGAGGAAAGTGTGTATAGAGAGACCAGCCAAGAGGCAGATGCAGGACTCTGGGTTAGGATGGCGGCAGAGGTAAAGAGGAGAAAGTAAGAAACGCAAGAGGCGTGTGGAAGGTAGGACAGATAAGACTTGCGAAGGACAATGAAGGATCAATGTTAACCCCAACCCTGGGTTCCTGGACACTGGCGACGACCTTGTTAAAAATGGAAAGAAAAACAGGAGAAGTTGGTTTGCAAAAGGTTTGGCCGTGATTTTGCCCTGGTTGAGCTTCACAGAAGCTGCTGGTGATGATGAAGGAGTAACACAGGGCAGTACGGGGGGAGAGGTGCCTGCTGAAGATGAGGATTTAAGGAGAACCAATTTGGTAACTTTCAATGAGTGCCTGTTCTTCTGGGAAAGGGACAAGCACCAGGAGGGCCATGGACCGACCAGTCTGAGGAGGCTTGGAGTAGAGGGGAGACAGGGGGGTCAAGAAGGAGACTCGGATATAACAGTAATGGGACCATCATTCCCACGCTGTCAGTTTTGCCTCAGGCAGCCGGATCCTTCCGGTGGAACTGGATTTAAAAGTAACCCTTGGCCCTCCTCAGTCATCCTCTTTCAATCTACGTCCTCACCCTGCTTTTCCCTGCTCTTCCCTTCCCTTCAATGGTCACCCCATCTTTTCTCTTTTTCGCACACATGCAAAACTCATAAAATTGAAACGCAAGCACTCTGGCTGGTGTAGCTCAGTGGATTGAGCGCGGGCCTACGAACCAAAGGATTGCGGTTCGATTCCCAGTCAGGGCACATGCCTGCAACCCAGGCCAGTTCCCAGAAGGGGATACATGAGAGGCAACCACACATTGATATTTCTCTCCCTCTCTCCTTCCCTTCCCCTCTAAAGATAAATAAATAAAATCTTAAATTATAAAAAAAATTAAACACAAGCAAGAGGAAGGCATATTCACATATTCAAGTGTCCTGTTCAGGACCATTTGCTCTCCCCATTTCTTTCTTCCTCAATCCACCCTTTGCTGAAGACCTGCCAGGGGAAGAACTGAATCAGAAAGGAATGTCGTTCTAGCCCTGAGTGGTGTGGCTCGGTGAACTGAGTGCACCCTTTGGTTTGCAGGCCAGCACTCAGTCCACTGAGCCACACTACTCAGGGCTAGATGAGCCAGAAACTGATGAACCAGAAACTGCAGATTCCTGACCTGATAGAACTACATGCTGATGAAAGCATGTGTGATATTCTGACCTGTGTGGCTCAGTTGGTTGGGCGTTGTCCTACAAAGCTAAAGGTCACTGGTTCGATTCCTGGTCTGGGCACTTGCCTGGGTTGCGGGCCCAATCCCCAGTTGAGGGCACTCGAGAGGCAACCATACATTGATGTTTCTCTCCCTCTCTTTTTCCCTCCCTTGCCATTTCTCTAAAAATAAATAAATAAAATATTTTTTAAAAAAGAAATGTCATTCTTTATCAGAAAGCCAATTTGACTTAAAGCACAGAAAGAAGAGCAAGCCATTTCATTTTTGTTTTGATTTGTTTTCTTGAAACATGTTATGACAATCATGGCTACTCTGAACCCACAACTCTCGTGCTCATTTCCGCAGGGACACTGCCGCTGCTGCAGTTCTGAAGGGAGAGAAAGCACAGGGGCACTTCTGCGCGTTCTGTCTCCCCCTGGTAGGTGGCAAATCAGGCGAGAAAGAACGCTAATGCTCCTCCACACTACGGAACAACGGGGGAAAATGACTTTGGTTCGAAATAATCTCAGGGGTGCTCTGCAATCAATGGGCTGACTCATTACTTTTAGAGCTTTTCTTTTATTGATCAAACACAGCTGACAATGACTCTCACCTCCAGTCATGATAGGATGATGAAATGCCATGGTCAAGTACTCTGCACAATGTAGGTGCGCCCTGAAGACTGGCTCCGGGGGGTCCTTGCTGTTTCTCAGATGAACCTCCGAGCCTCTGCTGCCTGCAGGCCTCTAAGGAAAGGGAACCACAGAGGGATGGGTTGGGGACCCACGCCCGACGCCCCGCGGAGCTTTCCGCCTAATGGTTTCCAACAATTTTCACTTTATTACACATTTTTCTGTTATGTTTCTGGCTGACTTGACTAAAATGTCAAGAAACCTCACATATTTTGGATGGCCAGAGCAGCATGCCTTCCAAAGCCGATCACACTCTGTGGGCCCAAATTTAATGCCATCTCCAAACAGAATGTCTATTTCTGGCCAAAAGAAGGCCCTAGAAAGACTGAACTGTCTACCCTATCAAGTGGTGCACTTGCTTGGAAGGGATCCAAGCATGTTGGAGTCCTGGCCAGCCAAAAGCACCCAAGCCACTTTGGGAGAGAGCAGGCGGAAGTGAGGGTTCTGATTTTCATGTTAGCTCCCCATTTGGCTTTGAAAATGCTAAAAATAAACTTTCACCTGCATCTGATTTTCCTCTTTGGTTTTGCAACTATTGTCTGTTTGAACAAAGAGGTAGCAAGAGCCTCTCCAAGCAATTCACAGAGTTCAAGCCAGAGCCCTGATCGGCAGGACACAGATGTGAATGAACAAGGGGCCCAAGCAAGAGCACCACTGGGAATCCAAAAGCTTCCCCAGGATTGACAGGCCCCACTCTGCTCTCCTAGGAGAGAGACCTGGGAGCTGGCTGTGCGTTTCCACTCCACAACTTGAGAGTAGAGTGAGGGGTTGGGTCCCTCACTCCCATTATGCTCTCCCTTCCTGCTTGCTTGCATTTTGGAGGCACCCATTGGATTTGGGGGTGGGTAGAATTGGTTACAATAGAATAAGAAATCACAAATTAGGCCCCACAGAACATACTGGTTACCTTGGAAACAGTATGTTGTTCTAGAAAGAGCCCAGGCCTGAGATTAACCTGGGTTCAGATTCATTCCTTTTCAGCTGTGTGACCTTGGGCAAATTATTTGGCCTCTCTGAGTCTCAATTTGCTTCTCTCTAAATGGGCATAAAAACACCATATTGGTTAAAGCAATGCCAGCTGCTATAATAAACACACAAAAAAGGGGTAATTGGCCCTAACATTACGCAAGTTTACTTCTGATTTGCCTGAAGTCTAGAACACGTGTTCCTAGTCTGCGGCTGCTCTTCTCCAAGAGAGGAGTTAAGTGCCTGGGTGCTTTCTTTGTCTGGCTTCACCACTTTCTAAACACGGCGTTCAAGATTCTCCGGCTTGTAGGCGGCAATCCAAAGGTAAGGGGGGAGATGACGGAGGAGTGTGGCGAGTGGAAGAGTTTTATGCTAGGCCTAGAAATGGCACACATCACTTCCACTCACACGCTAGTGTCTACATCACACTTACATGGCTGCAGATAATTGCGAAGAAGACTTAGAAATGAGTTCCAGCTGTATGCCCAGGAAGACGAGGACACAGGTTTGGTAAACATCTAGCTAGTCTGCCACATACACCAACTCTTCAGAGAGATAACAAGGCCTAAATGAAATGATAACTATGAAAAAGGGCAGTGTTCAGCAAATACTGGTTCCTCTCTTCTTTCTCTTCCCCCATGGCCCAACTTCTGCTAGGAGCAGTGAGGGAATGCTTCATTGGTAATGACATACGAGTCGGAGCAGCTACTGCCAGTCGGCTGCTCCACCCCACAGCCCTCGCCCAGCACTCTCCCGGGACTCGTTGCTCTTTCTCATCCTGATCAAGCCCTCCAGCCACAGTCCTTACAGGCCCATCAGGTCCCTACCCTTCCACAAAATTGGAAGATTTGCTGTTAAACATTAGGATCAGAAAACCATCCTTTTAGGAACAGCCGAGGCAATTTATGTTTGGTGTCACTGTGTTTCTGTTACATTTGAACCCAATGCCTGTAGATGGATCATGAAATCTCTCATCACCATAGTCCCCACCATTCCCTGTTGTGTTCCATCTGGCCTGCTTCATTCACTTACCTGCCTGGCTCTTGAAAACATTTAGATGTGATACCCTGATGACCTCCTGTGGGCTCCCAGGTTTCCATATAGGACTTCATTACACTCAACCCATCACCCCTGTACTGGACGCATTCCCAGTCAGCCATTAAGACCCCACGGCTTTGCCCTGAGCACACCTTGGCTCTGCTTTCTTTTTTTGTATCCATACATGGCTTTTTCTCCTCTGACTGGCCCACATACTGCCTTTCCCTCACCCCGACATCAGTTTCATTATTCTCTCTGTGTGCATCTGGGGGAAAGGGTTTGCAAGAAACATGTTTGCAGAAAACATCTTATCGAAATCAGTGTTTTCACAGCATATGAGCAGGAGTGGTTTCTCCAGCTTTTGGAGGGTTGATCTTTTTGTTCACTGATTGATTTTAGAGCACAGGTAGCAAACACAAGGCCTGCAGGCTGAATCTGGCCCTCCGGCCCGCACCTTGTTTCTAACAGGCGGCGGCAGTGCCGAGCTCCTTGCCCCTAGTTAAGGAGGAGTTACATTTATACAGTCCTGAAGTTACATTTGGCCCTTTGAAGGCAACCGCGAGGCTGATATGGCCCCCAGTGAAAATGAGTTTGACACCCCTGTGAGAGAGAGGGAAGGACAGAGAGAGAGAGAAACATCAAGTTGTTCTATTCTAATGCATTCTGATGCATTCACTGGTTGACTCTTGCGTGTGCCCCTGACTGGAGATCGAACCCGCACCTTTGGTGCATCAGGACAATGCTCTGACCCACTGAGCGATGGCCTGGGCTGGAGGGCCTATCTTGACATAGGTTGGCGTGTGGTCTCTACAGTGTTTCTAAGAGATACTATGTCTCACATTCCAAACAACTGAATTCCGAATGCATTCGATGGCCCAGCCCTTTCACAACGTGAGAATTGCCCTGATGGAAGTTCTGAACTGGCGGAAGGCTCACTCTGGAGACTTGAATTTAAATTCCGGCTTTGTCGGTGACTTTGGTCAAATTACTAAACTCACGGAAGTATGTTTCTTTATCTGTAAAATGAGGAGATGATCTTGCTTGCAGTGTTGGTACGAAGACTCAGTGACAGTTTTTACACACATCTAGCGTGGCGCTGCTGCACAGCAAACACCCCTAAGTGACAACTATTATAGTTGCTGTGACATAGGGAAGAATTAGGACAACCTACGATATTTGTTAAATGATAAAGGGATCTTTTTAACATAAACCTCAACATCTAATTGACATATTTTCATCATGGAAAGCTGCGGGAAAGGGGAAACTTAATGGGAGAAAATAAAAATCAACCAAAATCTCATCTTTGTGCATTTCCTCTCAATGTTCCACTGTGTACACGTACACTTCACACAAATGGAATTAAGCCAGTTATAACGTTATTTTACATCCAACATTTTGCACTTAAAACACAATAAGCTTAATTTTTCAGGAAAAATTCTTTAACAAATGACAGTTTTAAAGAATTTAAAATATAAGGGAATTTTATAACTACTCAGTAATTTAATGATCCATTCCTTTAATGCAGAATGTTTAGCTTATTTCCATTTCTTTTTTTACTCTCATGAACAACACTTCCATATAAAATCCTGGAAATTTTATATTTTTATCTATATTTGTGTTTATTTACTTAAAATAGCTTCCTAGAGATCGTACTGCCAAGTCAAAGAGTGCACACATTTTTAATACTCTTGCAACAGACAGCTGAGCAGCCCTTCAGAAATACTGTAAAATCTTATCCTCTAGGGTGTATTAAAAGTCATGCTGTTGCCTTCCTGTTCACTTCTGCGAGGAGTCCAGAAGTTGACTCCTTTGCCAAAGAACAGCTGCTTTGGAGAGTGGACAGTGGGGCCTGCCCAGCATGCACTTCCTTTTCCTAACAGTGCCCCGAATTCCTTTTGGGGACTTCGTCTCTGCCCTTCGTGCAGCCTTGATGGGACTCCAGAGTTGGAAGGGTCCCCTGAGAGGCAGAGAGGATGATGATGAAGAGCCGACTGTGGGAGCCCCACCCCCAGGCTCTGCCCCTGCTCCCAGGCTGGAGAGCAGTGTGCCCTGGTGCTCCTGGGGCAGGCACCTGCCCGCCCCAGCATCCTGCCCGCACGTAATCCTGCAGTGGCAGGCACAGGGAAGGTGCCCAGAACATGTTCAATGGAATGACCTTGGAGGGTGACTGAGAGAGCCCGAAAGAGAGAGGCTGAAGGGCTTTTTCTCGTGAGCCTTGTTCTGGAAGGCCTCGGAGAAATCTACCAAGGGTGATGTCGGAGTGACCCTTCCTCATGCTAGGTTCATCCTGCCATCTAGTGGCGGGCACAGGAAGATGGGCAGGGACGAGGCCCTCCAGCAGAGGGCAGTCAGGACACGAGGAACCTGGGAACCCCAAGTGCTTGAGGCCACCAGTGGGTGAGCAGATGGGGTTGGAAAGACCTGGGGAGCAGTCCACAGCACCTCTGAGGTTAGGGTGCTGTGTGAAGGCAGCAAGGGCAGGAATTATTCTCAATAATAATTACAGCTACTGTTTACTGAGCACTTAGTATCTACCAAAGACTGTCCAAAGTGCTTTTCATACCTTCAGTCTTTGAGCCTTCCCAGCAGCCCCGGAAACCGAAGCCCACGGAAGTCAAGTGGCTGGCCCAGGTTCACACAACCAGTTAGCGGCAGGGCAGGACTCCTATCAAGCCTCATCTGACTTCACAGCGTGGGTTTCTAGGAACATTTCTAGAATCACCGAGAGATCTCCTGCATCCCTTCTTTTCCACCACCCCCAGCCCCACCCCCACCCAGCCCATTCCCTGAACAACAGAGGGTGGTTTTGTTCACAGTGGTTCACAGCCCCATCTCCACTTTCTACACATCTCTTGAGTCCCTGCAAGTCCACTCTGAGCAACTCCGAGAGGAAGCTTTTCTCTCCCTGGGCCAGGAGACTATCAGCAGGGGAGAGGAGAAGACGGTGGTGATGCCCCGTGTCTACAGTCAACAAATATAAAATGTTTTAGACTAACGTTCCCTGTTCTTCCCCTTATTGGTCAAGTGAAGTGGGGATGCAAACCGGGCCCTTTAAAAGACACAGTTGCATTTCAGATGGGCCACTGAAAGCTTCTCTTCTAAATTCAGAAGGAGCTTCTTGTGCTTTGGAGGAACAATGGCGGGGCTGGCCCAGGACTACCGAACCAACCAGCCATCCAGCGAACACACAGGAGGCCAGGAGACCTGCCAGCCTGCAGACAGCCCCCCATTTAGGGGATGCTGAGGTTTACTGAGGGAACAGCAGCCCTTCCTCCTGCCTGGCCCACCCAGACGAGTAATAAACCACCTATTTTTAGTTTAGGGTTTTGTTTTGCTTTTCCCTTTTTAGAAATTTACCCAGACCTGTTTCCCAGGCGTGAGAGCTTGAGTCGCATTGAATTCAATGCTTGCAGGGTTTAAAAAGGAGAGTGGTCTTCGGACACACTCGGACTGCAGTTTCCTCCCCAGAATCAAAATTCGTCTGCAATAATTTCAACATGCTTCATTTAACACAGACATTCCACTTGATGCCTTATGAGACCAAAAGGGCTGATATTTGGCACCTCCAAGACTCCTTCTCCTCTGAGTCAAATCCTCAGTCCCCACGTCCTGTCACCCAAGCACCGCCATGCCATCCTCGCTCAGCTGCTCCCAGCCCGGGTTGCTGCCTGCCTGCCTCCCCCGCTGAAGTGGACGGCCCCTTGCCTTTTAAGTATCGGGGTCTAGTTCTTACCACTCTCCACTCTAGATACCTGTTGGTTTCCCTTTTCTTGCAATGATATGATCAATTAACTTTATTCACTCATTTAGAAAACCAATATTTAATGATCTCCTATCATGCGCCAAGCACCAGGACGGGGAGGAGTACAAGTCGCTCACAGCCAAGAGGAAGACTGGTAAATGAGGCAATTACACGATGGTGTAGAAAACACTCAGCCAGAGATATACAGAGATACTACGGGGCCCTGCCATCGACTCCTCTCTCCACTTCCTCACCTTTCCCCAGCTCTCGCCTCAAGCTCCTGCCTTCATCCACTGCAGAGCTCTGGGTTTTGCTTTCACCTAAATGGTTAGATGGGCCCCTTGCCCTAGCATGGCCACACACGAAGCCAACCACAAACTGAAAAGGAGCCGTGGCAGCCTTCAAAGCGTGGACCAGTCCGATAAGAAAACACATGGGAGGGGAGAGAAGTCTGCAAATGCACCACTGGCACTAAAACTAAAGTTTGTGAAAGGCCTCAATAGAGAATAGGGGAATAGATGGGTGAATAATTGAAGGATTCAATAGATGATTTAATGAATGACCCAGAGAAGGAACTGTCATGTCAGCCTTGAAGCAAAAGAGTCTCTAACACGTGCTTGTTGTTCACTGAATGCCTTGCTGCTCCCCAGAAGTTCCCCTGCAAAGATTTTTATTTTAAGAAATTGAAATCACTTAAAAGTTCACTAAGAATGTGACGATGCCCTTGAAAAACAACTGGAGCTGCCGAGGGGGGTTCCAGAGCCAAGGCTCAGGGTCACTGGGCAGAGGAAGGCTGAGTGGCCGCCCCTATTGGTGTCGGGGAAGGAGCTCCAGGTTCATCCGGCCAGAGCCTTGGGAGGGGACTTGGCTGTTGGGAGGCACCGGTGCGGGATTTGGGGCCTCTCGCCTAACCAAACAGGTGTCCCATCCTATCAATGGCTGGAAGGTTAGATGTGCCTCAAATCACTGTGTCCAGTCGCTGTTTCCATGTTTCCTACTTAGGAGAGAACTGCAGGGAAGCCCTCGGTGTTGCAAACAGCTGCATTCTAACATTTCTGTTCTTCAATGGAGATGTGCTGTGAAGAGGACCAGAATCACGGAGGAGACATTTGTGTGCTCAGGGGCTGTTTGAACAGCTTAAATGCCCATGAAGGCTCCCTGGTTCTCTGAGATAAACTGGCTGAAGCTTTTGACTTTGGGGTTTAGTCGGTGGGTGAGCTGGACATCCCGGTCTGGCTTCATGTGATAGAAACGAAACATGTCGGCCATTTCCTTCGCTCCAGGAAATCCCAGCTGCTCGTAAGCTTCCGGGGTGATCTTTGAAGAACAAGTTTAAAAAAATATGTTATTTTTTTAAAGGAGATGCTTTAGCTCTCATTGAACGTAGTTTGAGAACAAATTATTTACCTTAAGGATGGTATAGATCCACAGTTCTTTAGCTGAACTCCAAAACTTAAGAAACTCTCAAGTTTTTTAAATAAGGAATTTGACAGCAAACTGATTTTTCTGAACTAATTCTGATCTGAACTTATGTGAAGCTAGTTATGATCTTTAGTTATCCCATTTCGCGGAAATAGTCATGTATTTTTCTGCAAAGATATTAAAGTGTTTGATTGCAGGTTCCTGCCCCCGCCCCCGACAGTGATTTTACATGATACATGTAGCACATAACCTATCTGAAAGTGGAAAGCTTCTGAAAGCTGAATTGCTTCTGGCCCCAAGCATTTTGGCAAAGGTACTGTGGGTCTGTGCCCCTTCACCTGACCAGCTTTCATATCCATTTCCTCATGGGATTCCCTCAGCAGCCCCTCAGCCCACCCATCTGGCCGTCCACACAGTGTCAAGGCTCTTGCTGACCCTGGCACCAGGCTATCTGTCCCTTCCCCCTGGCTGAGGTCCCTTCACCATCACTTCCCTTCTTGGTTAGAAATGAGCACCTTGACTTTAGCCATCCCAGACTCTGCCAGGCCCAGGATCAAACACTGCCCGTCATACACTCACAGAGCTGCCTTCCATCACCTTCCACAGAACCCACCCCCTGAGTCCCTCGGACACTAACTAAATCAATAACCCCCATCTGAATTAGCAAAAACCATTTCCAACTATTGGATCCAGTGTAATCTGTCTTTGGCCCCCAGAGGTAAACTCTAACCTTGGTATTCCATTTGGACTCAGAAAAATGTGACAAACAATTCATATAAAACAATGATTGTCCTATGTCATTTATAACAATAAAAAATTCAAGAATACTTTACTGTACAACAAAATGAGTGGCAGAATAAATGATAGTACATCTACTTAAAGAATATTATGCAGCTATTAAAATTAATGTTTTTGAAGAACTTTAACAAAATAGAAAGTGCTCATAATACAATGTTAAATAAGAAAGCTAGAGATAGCCCTGGCTGGTGCAGCTCAGTGGATGGAGCGTGGGCCTGCGAGCTAGAAGATCACGGTTCGATTCCCAGCCAGGGCACATGCCTGGGTTGCAGGCCAGTTCCCAGCAGGGAACACACAAGAGGCTACCATACATTGATAGTTCTCTCCCTCTCTCCTTCCCTTCACCCTCTAAAGATAAATAAATAAAATCTTAAAAAAAAAAGAAAGCTAGATATAAACATGTATATACTGGAAAAAGACTAGAAGAAAATGCGGCAAGTCTTAACAGTTGCTATCTCTGACAAATTAAAGTGTGCAATTTTTATTTTATAATTTTCTGAAATAATCACGTGTTATTTTGAAATCAGAAGAAAATGTAAGCTTTTAGTAAGAAGACTACATGAGCAGCATGGAAGATGACTTTGAAGATGTCTGTCTCCTTGAGTCACTCCTCCATCCTGCAACATTGATAACTACCAACTCCTAGTAAAATAAAAGGTTCTTTTGTGCAGATTTTTAAAGGAAAGAGATTTGTTTTGTTGTGTCTCATTTTCTGAGAGGACCATGTTCCTTCTGGGGTTGGACAGACATTTTTCAGCCAGACCAGAGTTCCTGATGGGAATTTGTTCAGGGCCATGGACTCACTGAAGCACTTCTGCAAACAGCCCCCTTCCAACCAGACTGGGGAAAAAAGTCAGACTGCTGAGGCTGGAGCGCCACCTTGTGGCCATATGCATCCTTTCCCAGAGTGTCATGGGGTCTAAGCATTTCCCCCTTCAGGAACCCTCCTTGGGCAGCGTCTTCAAGTCAGACTAGTTACTAAGAACAGCATCAACCATTCTGTAAAACTCCCAGCTTTTAATGCCTTAGGACTTTTGGTGTGAGAAAAGTTTCTGTTGAATTGCAAAATGATTTGATGTATCAAGAATAGTCACGGATCAGGCTTGTGACTGAGAGAGAGATGCTTGGAAGGTCCTGAGCCATCCAAAACTATGCCTGGCATCCACAACATATGGCGTCATAGGTAAACACGGCTCACTGCCTCGCAAAGCCACATCAAAATTACAACTAAATCATAGAACAGCCATCACTCAGAACTGTCAGAAATCAAGTTGAATGGAAGTCAGACAACTATGGAATTATAAAAACCTCCACAGAGGGCAGAGGTTGGTGGTCAGTGGTCACAGCCAGTCCTTGCAGCTGACTGGCCCTGGTAAATCCCTCCCACTGACCTGCCAAGAGGAACCAAGGCTCAACTACAAGCTCTAACCAGCTGACCTACCTGGCAAGGGCCCATGCTCAGTTTTGAACATGTTGAGTTGAGGTACCTGTTCAGCATTCAGATGGAGCCATCCAATAAGAGAGAAGTCAGAAATAAGGACATGCATCTGTGAATTTGGGTGAGGCTGGAGACAGAGATGAGCCATTACTGCTCGGGGCAGTCGAAGCCACAGAGAGAGGGCGGTGGAAGTGACTATGATGAATTGGTTAGGGAGACAGGAGGACCAGGGAGGAAAAGAAACCAAATACCACCACAGCCACCAACATTTTCTCAGAACTATGACACTATTTTCACCCTCATCGGGATGGTCAATAACAACTTTTTCAAACATTCTGGTGTTCTTTATTTACATACCATCTGTTTCATAAATATTTGTTGCAGCTTATGATAAATATATACAAAAAAGCAGTAAAATAAAATGAAACAAATAAATCAGTGCAAGAAAATAAGAAATCAGGTTAGAAGGTCAAGACAGCAGGTTGGGGGAGAATAGAATTAGGATACAATTATGAAAGCCAAAGGGGACTACAGTTTCCACAGTAAACTTGCTAGTTTGGCTCTGAGCTTCCTAGTGGCCAAAGTAAAAATAGAGATAGTCACATTACCTTCATAAGAAGAAACTATACTCCTCATCAGGATTAACTGATTTGGCCAAGAACATCCAGTTAAAAGGTGAATAAATCCCACTCTCCCAAGCTGCTTCAACATGCAAATACTCTTCTGCATAATTAGATCCCCACTATCAGGGTGGAGTGGTAGAAAGGGAACTGCACTAGGACTCAGGATACCTCATTATTATAATACTAGCTCTTCCATTGATTGCAGGCCTAAAGCAGATCATTTAAATTCTTTGTGCCTCATTTTCTCAACTATAAAGTAAGTCCTTTCACTTGCTGTAGCTTTTTTGTTTTGACATGACATTCTGATTCTTCAGCAAATATTAATGGACATGAAAGGAGCAAAGGAGAAAAATCTACTGAAATTCATTAAGAACAATGGGGACTGCAGAAGAAATCTATAAAACAGCCACAGTTTTCTGAGCATGAAAGAGAAAAGGCCACATTCACCAGTTAAATAGAAACTTCAAAATGGCGGCATAGGCAAACACGGCTCACCTCCTCGCACAACCACATCAAAATTACAACTAAAATACAGAGCAACCATCACTCAGAACCATCAGAAATTGAGTTGAATGGAAGTCTCACAACTACAGAATTAAAAAAACCACATCCATCCAGACTAGTAGGAGGGGCAGACTTGTGAAACAGGCTGGCCCCACATCCATGTGTGGTGGACAAAAATTCGGGAGGTATATGTCAGGAGCAAGGGATCCCAGCTTCACAGCAGAACCCCCAGCCCGGGGTTCCAGTGCCAGGAAGATCAGTCCCCACAACTTCTGGCTGCCAAAACCAGCAGGGACTAAGCTGGTGGAAAAAACAGCTGGAGTCCCAAGCAGTTCCTGTTAAAGAACCCACACACAGACTTACTCAGACTCACTCCCTCTGAGCTCTAACACCAGGGTAGCAGCTTGAAAGGCACCAGTGGCGTACAGGGAAGAACTGAAGTGCCTGGCATGAAGGTGAGAGCTGGAGGACAGATTTCTCTCAGACCACAAAGCAGGCAGAGGCCACTGCCCCTATTCTGAACCCTGTCCCCACAGAGCCACAGAGGCAGCAGGCTGGTGCCATATCTGAGACTCCATCAACCAGGCTAACATCATTTGTCCTGCCCAGCAGATCCCCAGAGACTCCAACCCACCCAACTTATGGGCCCACCCAACCTGCTTTTCCATATGAATGGCTGGTCTTGGTTCATGCTTCACAACTTCTTAAATCCTCTCAAACAAGCAATAGCCAGCCTCAGTGAGCCCCCAGCCCCTATACCTCTTGTTAAGTGGCTGCACTCCTGGCACTAGCAGCAGCCAGCTTGGCCTGGGAATCTCTAAGCCCAGTACAAGTAGCAGCCATCTCTGACTGTTAATAGCTAGACAGGGTGGTCCTGGGCAAAACACAGGTGGAGGCTGACCTTGGCCTGCACTACATGGGAAACCACAGAGCCTGTGCACCCAGTGTACAGCTACAGACCACAGTGGAGCACCACTACCCTGCTCCTGCACAGCTGATCCTCCATGGAGGGCAGAGGGTGGTGGTCAGTGGTCAAGGCAGCCAGTCCTTGCAGCTGACTGGCCCAGGTAGACCCCTCCTATTGACCTGCCAATAGCAATCGAGGCTCAACTACAAGAGAAGTGTGTACTCAGCCCACACAAAGGGCATATCTCAAGTATGATAGTGTAGGCTGTGCCTCTGGACCCTACAAGACACCTACTACATTAGGCCATACTACCAAGATACAGAGTCAAAGCTGCTCTACCTAATACATAGAAACAAACACAGGGAGGCTGTCAAAATTAGGAGATAAAAAAATATGGCCCAAATGAAAGAGCAGATCAAAACTCCAGAAAAAGAGCTAAATGAAATTGAAATAATCAATCTATCAGATGCAGAGCTCAAAACACTCATTATAAGGATGCTCAAGAAACTTAGTGAGAACCTCAACATCATAAAAAAGATCCAATCGGAAACAAAGGATACACTAAGTGAAATAAAGAACATTTTACAGGGAAGCAACAGTAGAGTGAATAAAGCCAAGAATCAAATCGATGACTTGGAACATAAGGAAGCAAAAAACAACCAATCAGAATAGCAAGAAGAAAAAATGATACAAAAAAACAAGGATGGAGTAAGCAGTCTCTAGGACAACTTCTAACAACCTAACATTAGCATCATAGGAGTGCAAGACGGAAAAGAGAAAAAGCAAGAGATTGGAATTCTATGTGAAAAAATAATGAAAGAAAGTTTCCTTAATTTGGTGAAGGAAAGAGACATGCAAGTCCAGGAAGCACAGAGAGTCCCAAATAAGATGGATGCAAAGAGGCCCACTCCAAGACACATCATAAGTAAAATGCCAAAGGTCAAAAATAAAGGGAGAATATTAAAGGCAGCAAGAGAGAAGCAGGTAGTTATCTACAGGGGAGTTCCCATAAGACTGTCAGCTGATTTCTCAAAAGAAACTTTGCAGGCTAGAAGGGACTGACAAGAAGTATTCAAAGTCATGAAAAGCAGGGACCTGCAGCCAAGATTGCTCTACCGAGCAACGCTATCATTTAGAATTAAAGGGCAGATAAAGAGCTCCCAGACAAGAAAAAACTAAAGGAGTTCATCATCACCAAATCATTATTATATGAAATGATAAAGGGGCTTATTTAAGAAAAGAAGATCAAAACTATGAATAGTAAAATGGCAATAAGTACATACCTATACCCTGAATCTGAAAAACAAACTAAGCAAACAAGAAGAGACAGAATCATGGATACAGAGAACATTTTGATGGTCACCAGATGGGAAGGCGGTGTTGTCGAATGGGTGAAGAGTTGAAGTGATTAAGAAGTGCAAACAGGTAGTCACAGAATAGCCATGAGGATGTAAAGTACAGCACAGGAAATGGAGTAGCCAAAGAACTTATACACATGACCCATGGACATGACAATGGTGGGAGGATTGCCTGAGGGAGTGGTAGGTGCTGGGTGGAGGGGGGCAAAGGGGGAAAAATCAGGACCACTGTAATAGCATCATCAGTAACATATAATTTAAAAAAGAAAAGAATAATACTAAGGTGTGAAAAAAGCATACCCAGTCCTCTGAGAATGATCACACACACCGTATGCTCACACCCCTTCACCTTCCTCCCCATCTTCTTACAGACTTCAAACCCCATGAAACAAAAGGAATGTAAGACCCAAATGTGTACGTCCTGGGAGAGGGGCCAGGCCCTGGGAAGTGTGTTTGAACCCAGGTAAAAGTGGCTTTGCAGATCCTCTCATGAGTCCATCTTTTGAGTGACTGACTGTCTTCTTGGGTTTGGGGGTAACTTATTTTCTTCATTAAAGGCATCTATAATAGTTTTCAACATTTTTTTTTCTTAGCCTTCTCAGAGCCCCAGTTCCTGATGCTGAATTGGGAATTTAGATACTTCCTTAAGACCCAACACTTACTAGACCAAGAGTTGCAGATGAAAACAACAACCAACTTTCTATCTCTAACTCTAGGACCCATTCGAGAGCAGAAGTCAACAAAGGTTTTCTTAAAGGGCTAGATATAAACATTTAAGGCTTTGTAGGTCATATGGGCTCTGTCACAACTACTCAACTCTATCATTATATCATGAAAACAGCTGTAGACAATACATAAGCAATGCTGTGGCTGTGTTCCAATAAATGTTTATTTAAAAGAGCAGGTGGCGGCCCTACTTTGCAGACCCTGTGCTAGAGAGATGTTGGCGCTGGGTAGGACCTTAGAAATCATCCAAACAAAACTCTCATTTTACAGATGAGAGCGTGCAGCCAAGAGAGGCACAGAGCCAGGTTACTCAGGGCCTGCCGGCCCGAAAGAAGTATGGCTCCTCCTTTCAGCTCTGAGGGTCTCTGCGGGCACGCACGAACGCACACTTCCTTCTCAGAAGCCCTGTTCTCCTTCCTTTTATCAGCACCTGCTTTGGAGAAATGGCTGGTAATGCGAATTATCATCAGTTCCTCACTTTTCTGTAAAAGGTCTGTCCTATCCATGCTCCAGTCAGGCCATTCCCACCGATTTGTACCAAGATCAGTTATTGAGGGCTTACTATTTACAAAGTGCCTGCCATTTAGACCTCATTTCATCCTCAAAACAATCCTATCAGAGACCTATAATAACTTTTTTAAATTTTTTTAAATGTATTTATCTTTAGAGGGGAAGGGAAGGAGAGAGGGAGAGAAATATCAATGTGTGGTTGCCTCTTGTGCGTCCCCTGCTGGGAGCTGGCCTGCAACCCAGGCATGTGCCCTGACTGGGAATCGAACCACGGTTATTTGGTTCGCAGGCCCGCGCTTAAATCTACGGAGCCACACCAGCCAGGGCAAGACCTATAATGACTTTTTTGCATATGAAGAAACTCAGGCTGGAGAGGCTAAGTAGCTTGCCAAGATTCCACAGACAGATAAGGACAGAGTCAGGGTTTACCTCCCTTCCTCATACTGCCTCTGGTTCATTCACGTGGATCTAGCCAGGCGAGGGTTTAAAATTTTGGAATTTAGCCAGGGCAGCCCCATCGTTTCCTCTACATAGACACAGTCTTGCCCACTCTCAAGGACCACTTCAGAACCACTTTTTCCATGAAGCCTTCTCCTACCCTTCTCTGGTCACCGTCAGTGTGGACAACACAGCTAAGCACCTATAGTGTTCCATCTTGTACTGATCACTGTGACGTCTTGTGCATTAACATTTTCACCCTGACTTTGCTATAAACTCCTCAAAGACAGCACCAGGTGCATAATAGGTACTTGGTATATACCAACTAGCACTTGATATATGTGCCAAACCCTATGCTAAGACTCTGAAATATATTCTCTCTAATTTTCACACGAACACCCTGAGGTAGATGCTATTATCCCACTTCACAGATGAGGAAGCTGAGGCACAGAGAGGCTAAGTATCTTGCACCACTCCAAAGGAGCACTGGCAGACTGGCGTGATCAGCGTGACTACTTATGGGAGCAGAGCTGGGAGGTGTATATGAAAACAATGTACCTCAGTCTTCAGATTCTAAATTCTTGCCACCCCAAAGCAATTTTACTCTAACAAGCTGATTAACCCTAAGCCAAAGAAATAAAGCCGTAAGGGTGGGATTCAGGGGCACAAATATAAGATAGATTTGTGGGACTGAAATCCTTTTCAATTTCTCCTGACAGCCTAAGCTGAAGACTGCCTAAATTCATGGAAAGTCTACCAGAATTTGTAAGGCAGTGGGGCGTGACCCAAGGTGGACTCTTGTGATCATGTTTGTGTCTCCTAAGAACTCACCTTTGCATCTCGGACTTCTTTCCCCAAAGTCTTGGACAAAACATCAGCATATTGCTGTACTGTTAACGCTTCTGCACTGAGACCCACGGCTTTGCCTAAAAACTCTGCCGGAGAATTAAAAATGCTAGAGACGACTGCTCCGACGTCAGCAACAGAGATGCCATCCATTGGTATGTCTCCCATAGGCAGCGCTAGTTTAAAAAAAAAGATAAATGACTAATTACATCACATCCTTGGTGGGTCTCACCAACTTGAATTACTCAACCACTGAAACAAAAGATATAAGAAAGCAATGTAACACTGAGTGGCCATAATTTATGCACGATTAGTTATAATGTTTTCTTTGAGAAAAATACCATAATGCCTGAGTATGGATTTTTTAAAAAAGCAACCATTTACCAAGCATCTGCTGTGTGCAAAGTATGACTAGTCATGTCTCCAACCAAGACATCTCCGCGGAATTCCAGGCTCTGTTTGTTCAACTTCCTATTCAACATCCTTACTTGATTGTTTAACAGACATGTTAAACTCAACAGGCCCCAAAATGAATTCCTGTGTCCCCTAACCATTCGCTCCCCCTGCAGACCTCCCCATCTCAGTTCATGGCCACTCTACCATTCCAGTCTCTCGAAGTCAAACATCTTGGAGTCCATTTGACACTTCTCTCACACCCCATCTCTTTTTGGTTTTTTTGGAAGTCCTATGTCCAGAATCTGACCACTTGTCATCATCTATACTGCTACCACCCCAGTCCAAGTCACCTTGGACCATCGTCTTTGACTTCGATTCTTGCAAAGTTGGTCTCCTTGTTGCCATTCTTGCCTTTCCATGGCCTCTCTGTGGACCCGTAAAACTAAAGTCAGCTCATATCATGTCTGGCCACGCCCTCCAATGGCTCTCTGTCCCTCAGAAGACAAGCCAATGCCTTACGGGACCAGACCTTTGCCAACTCTGGCCTCACCTCCTCCTACTCTCCCTTACTTGCTCTGTTTCAGCCACACCAGCTGTTGTCTCTTCCCAAAATGTTCTTCCCCCGAGGACCCACAAAGCCCACCACCGGGCTCTATCAGAAGGCGCTCAGATGTCACCTTCTCAAAGAGGCCCACTGATCATCTTGTTTACATTTCGCAGCCAACTCCCTCCTGCTAGTGCTCCACATACACCTTACCCTGACCCATGTTTGTACGTAGCATTCACCTCTCAATGTACAACATGCCTCACTTATCTATTATGCTTGTGATCTATCTCCTTCACCCAAACAGAGCTTCGCAAGGGCAGAGCTATTTGTTTTGAACTATTTACTACTGCTTCTGATTCCCCAGTAAATAACTGGCATATAGGAAGCCCTAAAGTATTTATTGAATGGATGAAAGGAGGAACAAACAAAAATATTAGCTGGTTTAATCTCACAAACAACCTTGAAGCATAGGAGTATTAGGGACTTGCCAGAAGTGGGTTCAAACCCTCACGTGTCACTCCAAAGCCTGTTCCCCTCCTGCAGTGCCATAGAGCCTCTCACAGATTCCCAGAATCCCAGAATCCTGAGGCTGGAACCCAAAGTGGACGTGTTCTAGCCCCAGAACTCTCTTTTTCTTAGTGAAGAAAAAGCCTATTGACTCACCTGCTGCCTCACAGCTAGGAAGCAACAGGCCAGGACAAGAATCAAGGTCTCTGAATTTCAATCCTTTGCAAAAGTGACTTCAGGCTTAGCAGCCGGGGACTAAATATCATACTTAGTCTTTTGTAGCTAAATTAGCTTTGCGTCTCAATTTCTTGGCAGGCAAATCGCCTGCTCGGGTTAAACTACAATTGTATTTTATATTTGTAAAGCAGTTTGTGCTTTTTGAAGCACTCAGAGCTAAGTTTGTTCTGCCTTTGAGGTCTGTTTTTATTTGAGGGTTGAGGATCTTGGGATAAGATTAAAAGCAGCCATAGGAAAATGGTCATGAACATGGCTCTAGAGCCAGACTGCCACGCTCCGTGTCCTGGTGCTGCCTTATTAATGATCTTTGGAAAGTTACTTAATGTATCTTGCCTCAGTTTCCTCATCTGTAAAATGAAGGTAAATAGTGCAATGCCAGGCCCTTAGTGTTAACTGTTTCTATAATGGAGAGTGATGCCTGAGACTCAGGAATACCTAAGACTGGGTTATACAGACTTTGGGGCCCGCTATGGAACTGGGCACCAGAAGTAATTTAGGGTATCACCTCTTTACCCAGACCAATTTAACTGATGGACTCCTAAGTCCTATTTCAGGGCCTGGGAATGGCAGTGAGCTGGCTTCTGAAACCTGGGAAGGGCATAGGAAGAAAGGAAGTGGGAGTAAAAAGCACTGTATCACATCTATACATTTATCTAGTCACTTGTTGAACTATTTATTACGCAGATCGTCTGTTGTATGGCTGGTGCTCCAGGTTGACTGTGATTGTCACTAGTTATGCCTCTGATAAGTCTCAACTATGTGCCAAGGAAAAAAGACTGAATTTGGGCTGTCGATGCTCCCAGAGTCCCTCCAATCCATAGAGCCACTTTGGACCCTGGGCAAAGAAAAAGCCTCCAAAGGGCAGGGGAATTCCAGCCAGTGGACTGGAAGCATTGGAATGACTAGGAATCCTGGTTAGAACTATAATCTTCCAAGACCCAGCCCAGACCTACAGAATCAGACTCTTTCTCTGGGGAGTCAGGGCCCCTGTAGAGGTTCCGATCATGGGCCCCGGGTCAAGAGAAGAATGGCTTTCCTGTTGCCACAGAAGGTCAGATGGATGAGCTAGAAGAAACTTCAGAAGTCATCTTGTCCAACTTTTCCATTAGACATGACGAAACTAAGTCTTGAGGTCACATAGCTAACTACTTATATAAAGAGCATCAGATTGCTAAGACTGGAAATGAAATCCTTTGTGTTTCCAGTCCAAGAAGCAGTCCTCTATGAAGTCAAAAACCACACAGTCTCCCTCTCAGCACTTCACACAGAGGTTAAGCATGTAGGAGGCACTCAAATGATATATGTCCACTGAAATGAGGAAGGAAGGGCAAGAGGGTGGGGGAGGGAAGGACGGCAGGTGTCTGGTTACTTTCACTGCAAACTACCACTTACCCAAGGTGAAGTAATCTCCATCAGAGGCTTTTGTGGCCTTCCACATGGTGAGAAAGTTTTCAAAGTAAGCTGCCAGGCGGACACTGGTCATAGGAACACCAATGGACCAGAAATACTCCTCTACCTCTCCCTTCCCATCGAAGTGCTCAACTTCCAACTTCCCACCGGTCAGGCGCTTGACATTCTCCAGGCCACTGTACACCACATGCTTCAGACCCAGGCGCTTGGCGATATCCGCCACTGACTTTCCCTAAGAGAGAAATGTAAATTCTTTATATGGATCACTGTATCTGCACATGGACAAGAGGGCAAGTGCTGGTTTCCCTTACCCTCTCTTTTTC
>PVKM010009832.1:0-36091 GCA_004027735.1 Carollia perspicillata | reverse complement strand
AAAGAGAAAAAAGAAGTCAGAAGGTGAACACCAACAGCTAAGAAAAATTGCACCTTGCTCTTCATCGAAACTTGCATGATTTTTTATTTCACTTTCTTCTTTTATTCTTTTTTGTTTTTTTTATTGTTTTTATGCTTCTTTTCTTATAGCATATTAATTTTTCTTTTTTCACATCAGTCATATTCCAAATAACTCACTACTCTTCATCTTATAGTTCTCTAATTTTTTAATTTAGATTATATATATTTTATATTATACTTATTCCAAATCCCACACAGCAACCTTCCTTGATCTTACTCCATTTTACCATCTTCATGAGCTTTCTTACTATTGGTGTAAACTTCACAATCTCTCACACTAAGCTATGATCCTACCCATTGCTCTTACTATTTCTCTTCCATCTAACCTTTCATAAGCACTCTTCTTTACTAAGACAGCTCACATTCTCCCCTCCACCTTATATTAGCCTTATTTCATTTCCACCTTTATAAACTGTGGCTACTTGGACAAAATACCATGGTTATTGCTGTACTACTCTAAGGTTACTCCTATTTATTCACTATTTGTTGTACTTTGAACCCATAAAATACTCTCCCCCTATCTTGCTCTATTGTGCCTTCCCCCTGCCTCTGATCAGTTGGGTGAGGAATTTTATTTTAATTATCTCCCTCTCACAGCCTGGGCCTTACGCATTATTGTTATTAGTTTGTCCCTCCCCCATGCTCTTAAAATCATATTTCTTTACTGTATACACCTTATATTCACTTTTCTCTTATGTACAATATTCTTACTCCTGTCTCACCTTTATTAAACATTATTCAGCACTTGTTTCTAGGGACCCTGCTATGATTTTCCTGAAATGTTGCTACCACTAGTCCAATACATTTTTAAATTTACCTTAAACCTCATAGAATACTCTTCCCTTTCTGTTCCCTGTTTTTGTCATCACTCTTTGGTGTTTTAATTACCTTTTACATTTTGCTCTCTCCCTTTATTTTTTTATTTAATTTACTTTTATTGTTGCTCAAGTATAGTTTTCTGTCTTTTATTCTCATCCCAGCCCACCCCCCAGTGCTCCCCACCTCCCTCCCATTTCCACACCCCCTTAGTTTTACTCCATGTGTCCTTTACATTTGTTCCTGTAAACATTTCCCCTTTTCCCCTGAAATTCCCTCCTCTCTCCACTCTGGACACTGTCAGCCTGTTTTCTATTTCAGTGTTTTTGGTTATATTTTGCTTGCTTGTTTTGTTGTTTAGGTTCCTGTTAAAAATGAGATTATATGGTGTTTGTCTCTGACCGACAGGCTTATTTCACTCAGCATAATGCTTTCCAGTTCCATCCATGTTGTTGCAAAGAGTAGGAGCTCCTTCTTTCTTTCTGCTATGTAGAACTCAATTGTGTAAATGTACCATAGTTTTTTGATCCATTCATTTACTGATGGGCACCTAGGTTGCTTCTAACACTTGGCTATTGTAAATTGTGCTGCTATGAACATTGGGGTTTGTAGGTTCTACTGGATTGGTGTTTCAGAGTTCTTGGGATATAATCCTAGCAGTGAAATTGCTGGGTCAAAAGGTAGATCCATTTTTAGTTTTCTGAGAAAGTTCTACACTGTTTTCCATAGTGCTTATACCAGTCTACAATCTCACCAACAGTGGGCTAGGGTCACCTTTTCTCCACAACCTCTCCAACACTTGTTGTCTGTTGCTCTGTTTATGATGGCCATTCTGACTGGTGTAAAGTGGTATGTGATTATGGTTTTAATTTGCATCTCTCTGACAGCTAGCGATATTGAGCATTTTTCCATGTGTTTCTGGATCCACTGTATGTCCTCCTTGGAGAAGCATCTGTTCAAGTCCTTTGCCCACTTTTTAATTGGGTTGCTTGTCTTCTTAGAGTGGAGTCGTGTGAGTTCTGTATGTATTTTGGAGATTAAACTCATGTCTGAGGGATCATTGGCAAGTATGTTTTCCCATAGAGTTGGTTCTCTTCTTATTTTAATACTGTTTTCTTTAGCCATGCAGAAGTTTTTTTTTAAGATTATATTTATTTATCTTTAGAAGGGAAGTGAAGGAGAGAGGGAGAGAAATATCAATGTATGGTCGCCTCTCGTGTATCACTTGCTGCGAACTGGCCCACAACCCAGGCATGTGCCCTAACTGGGAATAAAACCACAATCCTCTGGTTCATAGGTCCACACTCAATCCACTGAGCTACACCAGTCAGGGCTAGAAGCTTTTTATTTTGATGAGATCCCTTTTGTTTATTCTTTCCTTCATATACCTTGCTCTAGGGGACATATCAGTAAAAATATTGCTGCATGAAATATCTGAGATTTTCCTGCCTATGTTCTCCTCTACGACTTTATGGTGTCAGGGCCTATATTTAAATCTTTTATACACCTTGAATTTATTTTTGTGTATGGAGAGAGTTGGTGCTCAAATTTCATTTTTCTTGCCTGTAGCTGTCCAGTTCTCCCAACACCATTTCTTGAAGAGACTATTTTTACTCCATTTTATGTTGCTGCCCCCATTGCCAAATATTAATTGACCACAAAGACTTGGATTTATTTCTGGGCTCTTTGTTCTGTTCCATTGGTCCATGTGCTATTTTTATGCCAGGATCAGGCTGTTTTGATTACAGTGGCCTTGCAATACAGTTTGGTAGCAGGTATTGTGATCCCTCCTACTTTGATTATCTTTCTCAAAGTTGCAGCAGCTATTCAGGGTCATTTATGGTTTCATATAAGTTTTTGAGGTGTTTATTCTATGTCTGTGAAATATGCCATCGGTACATTAATAGATATTGCATTGAATCTGTAAATTGCTTTGGGTAGTATGGACATTTTGATGATGTTAATTCTTCCAATCCATGAACACAGTATATGCTTCCATTTGTTTGTATCTTCTTTGATTTTTTTTCTCCAATGTTGTGTACTTTTCTTCATATAGGTCTTTTACCTCCTTAATTAGGTTTATTCCCAGGAGTTTTACTTTTCTTTTTGCTATATCAAATGGGATTTTTTCTTGATTTCTGCTTGTGCTGTTTCATTGTTGGTATACAAAAATGCCTTTGATTTCTGGATACTGACTTTGTATCCTGCTGCTTTACCAAATCCATTTATTAGGTTAAGCAGTTTTGGGGTGGAGTTTATAGGATTTTCTATGTACACTACCACGTCATCTGCAAACAGTGACAGTTTTGTTTCCTCCTTTCTGATTTGGAAGCCTTTTATTTCCTTTTCTTGTCTTATTCCTGTGGCTAAAATTTCCAATACAACGTTGAATAGAAGTAGTGAAAGTGGACAACCTTATCTTGTTCCTTATCTTAGTGGAAAAGATTTTAATTTTTGTCTATTGAGTATGATGTTGGCTGTAGGTCTCTCATATATGGCCTTTATTATGTTGAGGTATGCTCCCTCTATTCCTACCATGCTGAGTGTTTTTATCATAAATGGGTGCTGTACCTTATCAAATACTTTTTCTGCATTTATTGATATAAAAATGTGATCTTTGTCTTTGCTTTTGTTTATGCGATATATTATGTTTATTGATTTGCAAATACTGAACCATACTTGTATCCCTGGGATTTATCCCACTTGGTCATGGTGTATGATCTTTTTAATGTATTGTTGGGTGTGGTTTGCCAGTATTTTGTTGAGGATTTTAGCGTCTATGTTCATCAGTGATAATGGCCTGAAGTTTTCTTCCTTTGTTGTGTCTTAAGCTGGTTTGGGGATTACGACAATTCTGGCTTCATAAAAAATTTGGGAGTCTTCTATCATTTTGGATTTTTTGGAGTATTCTCGGAAGGAGAGTGGTTAGCTTTTCCTTAATTGCTTTGTAGAATTCTCCTGTGAAACCATCTGGTTTAGGGCTTTTGTGTGTCAGGAGTTTGTGATTACTGCTTCAATTTCATCTGCTGTTATTGGTTCTGTTCAGGTGTTCTGCTTCTTCTTCATTTAGTTTTGGAAGATTATATTTTTCTAGAAATTTGTCCATTTCACCTGGCATTTCAAATTTTTTTGGCACATAGTTCTAAATAGTAGTTTCTTACAATGCTTTGTATTTCTGTGGTGTCAGTTGTAATCTCTCCTCTTTCATTTCTGATTGTGTTTATGTGGGTCCTCTCTCTTTTTTTCATGATGAGCCGGCTCAAAGTCTTGTCAATTTTGTTTATCTTTTAAAAAAAACCTGCCCCTGGATTCATTTAGCCCTAGAATTGTACTTTTACTCTCTACATCATTTTGTTCTTCTGTGATCTTGGTTATTTCCTTCCTTCTACTTTCTCTTGGCTCTCTTTGTTGTTGTTCCTTAAGTTCTTGTAGGCATAGGGTTAGTTTGTTTGTATGAAATGTTTCTGTCTTTTCTAGGTAGGCCAGTATTGCTATGAACTTCCCTCTTAGGACTGCCTTTGCATTGTCCCATAAGTTTTGAGTTGTTGTGATTTCATTTTAATTTTTTTCCAGAAACATTTTGATTTTTTCCCTAATTTTATTCTTGACCCATTCACTGTTTAATAGCATGCTATTAAATTTCCATGGTTTTTAGTGTTTGGGGTCTTTTTCCCTTGGGGTTGGTTTCTAGATTCAGTCTCTCATGGCCAGAGAAAATACTTGGTATTATCTCAATTTCCTTGAAATTGTTGAGGTTTGTTTTGTGTTCTATCATGTGGTCTATCTTTGAAAATATTCCATGTGCATTTTTAAAAAATGTTTATGTAGCTTCTTTGGGTTGAAGGTCTCTGTATATATGAATTACTTCCATTTTATCTAGGGCATTGTTTTTTTTTTCAAGATTGTATTTATTTATCTTTAGAGGGGAAGGGAAGGAGAGAGGGAGAGAAATATCAATGTATGCTTGCCTCTCATGTGTCCACTGCTGGGAACTGGCCTGCAACCCAGGCATGTGATGTGAGTGGGAATCGAACCACGTTTTTTTGGTTTGTAGACCCATGCTCAATCCACCGAGCTACACCAGCCAGGGCCTAGGGCATTGTTCAATGCCACAATATATTTGTTGGTATTTTGTTGGAAAGATGTGTCCATTTTTGACAGTGGGGTGTTAAAATCCCCTACTATAATTGTATTGCTGTCAACATCTTTCTTTATGTACTCTAAATTTTTTTAAATGTATTTGGATGCACCTATGTTGGGTGCATATAATTTACAATGTTTATGTCTTCTTGGTGGATTCTTCCCTTGAGTATTATGAAGTGACCTTTTGGGTCTCTGTTTATGGCCCTTTTTTTGAAGTCTATTCTGTCTGATATGAGTATTGCTACCCCAGCTTTTTTTCCCCTTGTCTGTTTGCTTGTAAAATTTGTTTCTAGCCCTTCACTTTCAGTCTGTGTAGTTGTTTTTTCCTGAGGTGGATCTTTTATAGGCAGCAGATGTGTGGGTCATGATTTCTTATCCTTTCAGCTATTCTATAACTTTTGAATCGAGCATTTAATCCATTTACCTTTAAGGTTATTATTGATAGGTTCTTATTCATTGTCATCTTCGTACCTGTGTTCCTCTGTGTCTCTCTCCTTTTGTTCCTTTGCTTAGAGCAGTTCCTTTAGCATCTTTTGCAGAGGTGCTTTGGTGGGGTTGTATTCTGTTAGACTTCTTTTTTTGGAAGCTCTTTATTTGGCCTTCCATCTTGATTGAGAGCCTTGCTGGATAAAGTAGCCCTGGTTGTAGTCCTCTGGTTTTCATTACTTGAAATGTTTCTTGACATTCTCTTCTTGCTTAGAATGTATCCAATAAGAAGTCAGCAGCTAACCTTGTTGGAGCTCTCTTGTATGTTACTTCCAGTTTCTCCCTTGCTGCCTTTAAGATTCTCTCTTTGTCTTGGAATTTTGCCATTTTAATTATGATGTGTCTTGAAGTGGGCCTCTTTGGGTTCCTCTTGATTGGGACTCTCTGTTTTTCCTGGATTTGAATTCCTTTTCTCTCATCCAATTAGGGAATTTTCCATCATTACTTTTTCAAATACGTCTTTTATCCCTTGCTCCTCTTTTCCTTCTAGTATCCCTATTATTTACATATTATTATGTTTCATATTGTCTTCCATTTCTCTTAATCCCCCTTCATTCTTTCTGATCCTCTTTTCCTTTTCTGGCTCTTTCTGGGTGATTTTTTTCTACTTTGTCCTTCAACATGCTCATCTGATCTTCTGCTACATTAATCCTGCTTTTGATTCCTTCCACTATCTTTTTCAGTTCAAAAACTGTATTCTTCATTTCCTCTTGGCCTTTGTTGATAGTTTCTATTTCCTTTTTCATGTTGATATGGTTTGCTGTGAGTTCTTTGTAGTTTCCCTGTAGTTTCTCTAGGTCATTGTGAGCTCATTGTACTTCCTAATAACTAGTGCTTTGAACTGAATATCTGAAAGTTGAGTTTACTCTATTTCATTTAGCATTCTTTCTGAAGTTTCTTCCTTTCCTTTCATTTGGGGATTGTTTCTTTTTCTTCCCATTGTTTGTGAGATTCTTCTTGTTAGCTTCAGCTTCTTAAATTTATCTACTTTGGTTCCCTAAGTTTATGGTGTGAACTTCTGTGGTAGAACACCTGTGAGATTCACTGGTGTAGTCTCCTTGTTCTCCTGAGCTCACTGGTCTTGGGCTGCCATTTAAGTTGGCTCTGTGTTTGTCTTTGGGTTTTGGTTATTTGGGGCTGTTTCTTTGGTGGGTCCTTCCCACCAACTCATTAACTGAGGGTCACTTTTTCCACCACCTCTTGTATTTTTTTGTGCTGGTGAGGGCACCTTGTGGTGAAGCTAGTTCTTCCATGTGTACAAGGTATTGAGGATTGTCTTTTGCTCTTGTTCAGTTGTTTGGACTGGGTAGTTGCTCCACTATTTAGTTGTATTTCCAGATAAGTCCTGGATTGAGGTTTGTGTAGTGTCCACTTTCTCCTTCACCTTCTTCTGTTGTTATCTGCTGGTGGTTCCTTTGTTGTTGGGTTTCCTCTCTCAGCAGGTACCCTGGTGTCCAACACTTCCACCTACTTTTTCTTGTGATCAGTTGGAGGTGAAGGCAAAATTGTTTAAGACAGCAAGAGAGTATTCTATGTTATTTACAGTAGCAGCCAGTATAGAATGGATATGAGATCATTTGGCTATGTATAGTGTTAACTGTGATCTTCCACCCAACTATCCACTTTTAAGAAAGGATGGAAAGAAGGTAGGGCTCTTGTTGGGGAGGGAAGTGTTGTGAGTTGGATCTGGAAAGTAGTGAGGTTGTGGGAGGTCAAATTCTGAGGTAAGGTGAGAATAAAGGATAGCAAATAGGTGTAGTGCATGAATGAATAGAGTTAACCACTACAGTAATAGAGTTCAAGAAACTGTGAAGTGGGCTAAGATCCAGGAGGGGTGTTGTGAAGTATTTACAATTGTATGGAACAGCTATTATTTGCAATAATATTAGAGTAACAATCATATGACAGAATCTATGTGATCTGGATAACAAGAATGGGGGTATAGGACCTTGAGTAGTGTGCTAAAGGAACACAAGTGATGTGAAGGACAGTAAATTACCAGTACACTGTGAAAGAGCGAACAGGGGAAACCTGTCAAATGATACAATATAACCAACCACGCAAAAAGACTAGACAGAAAGAAAAAGAATGCAAAAATACAATTAAAATAAAGGATGTGAGAGTAATGAAAAAAATAATAATATAAATATGCAGTAACTTGCAGTTTCTCTGCAATAGCAAAGTGAAATTTGTCTCTCTGTCTCAGCTGTGGGGTTGCCCCTTCTTTGGGTCCACCTGTGGTCCTTTCACAGTCCCAGATTTTTTGTCTCACTTGTGGGTATTAAAAAAAAAAGCAGGAGAAGGGAGGAAGAAGAGATAAAATGGGAAAGAAAGGAAAAAGAAATAAAATAAGAAAGAAGGAAAGAGAGGAAAACGGTATTCAAAGATAAAGCAAAAATAAAATATTACTAAAAAACAAAAAGAATAACAAAAATGAATAAACAAAGAACGCCTCTTGTTGCTTTCAAACTGGCCAAACTGTTTTTTTCTGGTCTTGCTGGCTGCAGCAGGCTGAGGGGCAATTAGTATGGTGTTTGTCCATTCCTGATGTGCACTCAGCCAGTTTTGCAGGCACTCTCTCTAGAGCTAGTCTGGCACCTCTCCTTGGTGTCATTGGTGTGGGATCCATGTCTTCCTCAGAGGCTCTTTCCTCATGGTTACAGCTGTGGGGTGGGGTTCATGATTGGTCAGGCTGACTCGGTCCTTTCCCAGTGCTATGGGTGTGTACAGGACCTTCCCCATGGCCTTCAGCAAGCAGCCTTCCATGCACAACCTTCCTCACAACCTCCAGATTGCTGCCCGAATGGGAGGGGAGTAGGCCAAGGGGCTGTTGCCAGAGAATTCCCCAGTTTTTCTCTTTTTTTTTTTAATTTATATTTTAATTGTTCAAGTACAGTTTTCTGTCTTTTACTCCCATCCCAGTCCACCCCCCTCAGAGCTCCCCACCTCCCTCCCATTTCCACCCCCTTAGTTTTTGTCTATGTCTCCTTAATACTTGTTCCTGTGACCTCTTCCCCTTTTCCCCTGAAATTATCTCCCCTCTCCCCTCTAGTTACTGTAAGCCTGTTTTCTGTTTCAATGTCTTTGTTTATATTTTGCTTGCTTGTTTGTTTTGTTGATTAGGTTCCTGTTAAAGGTGAGATCATATGGTATTTGTCTTTCATCTCCTGGCTTATTTCACTTAGCATAATGCTTTCCAGTTCCATCCATGCTGTTGCATAGGGTAGGAGCTCCTTCTTTCTTTCTGCTGCATAGAATTCCACTGTGTAAAAGTATAAAGAACTTACATGAATCCACTTTAAAAAGACAAGCAATCCAATTTAAAAAATGGGCAAAGGACTTGAATAGATGCTTCTCCAAAGAGGACATACAGAGGATCCAGAAACACATGAAAAGATGCTCAATATCGCTAGCTATCAGAGAGATGCAAATTAAAACTACAATGGGATACTACTTCACACCAGTAAGAATGGCCATCGTAAACAAAGCAACAAACAACAAGTGTTGGAAAAGATCTGGAGAAAAGGAGACCCTAGTACACTTATGGTGGGATTGCAGACTGGTACAACCACTATGGAAAACAGTATGGAATTTTTCTCAGAAAACTAAAAACGGATCTGCCTTTTGACCCAGCAATTCCACTGCTAGGACTATACCCTAGGAACCCAGAAACACCAATCCAGAAGAACCCAAACAGTTTTTCTTTTTCAGAAATTCCTCCTACTCTAGCCTGCCATTCTGTACAGCCTAATTCTCCAGCCAGTCCAGTGACTATTGGGGTCAGGGCACATTACTGCTCAACTCTCAACTCTTCCAAGCTGGTGCCCACAAACTCTGTGGATATTCACAACTCCAGTGTGTTTGCATCTTTATCCTTATTCCCCTCCCTTAGCAATCAGGTCTCTCCCGGTGCTGCTTAAACCTTGTTTGCCAGAGGAGAGAAGGAGCAGTTGACCCAGCTCTCCCTCAAGTACTCAGTGGCAGGACCTCCACTCCCAAGGAGTCTGTCTAGACCCAGTGCTGGCACCAGGCCTGGGGCTACAGCAGCCCTGGTCCCCGTGCTGATCCCTGGGACCTTATTGTCCTGAAGCACTCTACTTATCATCTGTTTTTTCTGTCCAGTACAATTTTTGGTCTCTTATTTTCATATATGCTGGGGTACTGTTGGCTTTTTACTCTGTTTCTCCATAGATTGGCTAGGTTTTTCTTCCATGTATAGGGGGAAGTAGAATCTGCTCCCTTCTACTCCATCACTGTCTTCCTTCCCTGTTCTTTCCCTTTCTTCACCTTGGTTCTATCTCTACTCTTTCTATTATCTTCCCTCTACCCACTCAAAAAATTTACCCCTCTTTTAGTCATCTCATCATCCCTCTTTCTCATCATATAATGTTCTTAATCTCTCTTCAACTTTATTAATATTATCTCAATTATGGTTGATAATGTTGATGTAGTAGGGGGGTTCTTTTTCCTAGTGTAGGTTTGGTTGTATGATAATATTGCTTCATTATCATAAACCTTTACAACAGCTTACAAGGTTAGGTGGGAGTTGTGACTAGCAGGAAGTCCATTGGAAGGGAAAACCTCCAACAACAACAACAAAAAAAAAACATAAACAAAGCCCAAGTACAACAAATTCTTCCATTTATTTATGTCTTTATTAATTTCTTTCTTCAGTGTTTTGTAGTTTTCTGAATACAGGTCTTATTGTGTTCCTCCTTGGGTCCAACTTCTTTGGGACTCTGAGCTTCCTGGACATCCTGGAAGTCTATTTCCTTTGCCAGATTGGGGAAGTTCTCCTTTATTATTTGTTCAAATAGTTTTTCCACTTGTTGCTCTTCCTCTTTCCCTTCTGGTACCCCTATAATTTGGATGTTGGAACATTTAAAGATGTCCTGGAGGTTCCTAAGCCTCTCCTCATTTTTTAAATTTTTGTTTCTTCACTCTTTTCTGGTTGTTTCTTTCTTACTTCTGGTCCACTGCATTGATTTGAGCTCCAGTTGTCTTCCCATCTCTGTTGGTTCCCTGCAACTTTTTCTTCATTTCACTTAATGTAGCCTTCACTTTCTTATCTAATTTGTGACTAAAATCAACCAGTTCTGTGAGCATCCAGATCACCAGTATTTTGAACTGTGCATTTGGTAGGTTGGCTATCTCTTGGTTACTTAAAAGTATTGGCTCTGGGGCTTTGATTTGTTCTTCCATTTGAGCCATAATTTTTTTGTCTTGTTGCACCTGTTACATATGAGGGGCAGAGCCGTAGATATTCACCAGGGCAGGGCAACCCAGTCGCTGGGTTGTGAAGTTGTATGTGGGAGCGGGGTCAGAGAGGGAACAATGGCCCTTGCTCTGCTTGTAGTTCAGTCCCTTCTGCCACTTCCCACAAGCAAATTGTGCCCTTCTGGTGCTGGTTCCTGGGTGGGTGGGCTTGTGTACATTCTAGGACCCTGTAGGTCTCTCCAATAACCTCTCCTGTGAGGCTGGGAGTCCCTTGCAGCAACTCAGCCCCTCACAGGTGTTTTTTGATCTATGTTTTTAGGCCTTATTTCCCATTGCTGGGGCCCTGGGTTGCACAGTCTGTCTCACTGCCCATTTTTGCTTGGTTTATCTGTGTGCAAATGTGTGTCTGCGGTCAGCCAGAGGCCTTGCACACCTCACTAAGCTTGCTCATTTCCTTCCTATGCCTGGGGCCTCCTAGCCTTGCACCTCCTGTGCACCTGCCCTGGTCTGCCAGCCACTGCTTTTTCCTGCCCTGACCCCTCTCTTCTGGCCACTGACTCCGCCCCTCTTATGGGTCTGGATGAATGGTTGCCGGACTTCCGTACAGTTAATTTTTCTGTCTGTTCTGGTTGTGTTTTTGTTTCTAAATCTTTAATATTTGTCCTTAATTTTGGTTGTACAAGGAGGTACAGTATTTCCACCTATGCCTCCATCTTCACCGGAAGTCTACCTGTCAATTTTCAAATGAGATGCACAGAGCTGCCATCTGACATTCAACTTAAAAAAAATTGATCATTTGTATTTATCAAAGTTTTACAGGTCCTATCTTCCCAGAGACAAATATTCCATGATTCACAATTATTCCTTATTTGTATTATCATTATTTGGCAGCACCTCCATTTACAAGCAACCATTTTCAAGAATGTAACACATTAAGAGTAAAATTATATCCAAAATTTCTGATGAGCACCTTGAAAACTCAATGAGAATTTCAACTACTTGTATCAAACAACATACTGATGCACTAGCTTCTCAAATACAATGTCAAACACCCCATTAGTTTTGCGATTCCCTCTTTCATTTTACTTTTATAATAAAGAATATTTAAAAAAAACTCAGTGACATTTTACTACTTAGATATGTACATTTTCTGTATTAGTGATCACAAACTTCCCACCTGCTTGACAATTTTAAAATATTATTTAAAGGGTTGCTGCATAATTAGGAGTATTAGGTAAGGCCTTTTCTGGTAATCTGTGGTAGCAGATATCATGAAAATTATGAATGGAACTTTTATTTTGCTCATTGATTTTCATTAGTTTTTGTGTATTTGATGTGTGGTCCAAAGCCATTCTTCTTCTTCCAATGTGACCCATAGACGTCAAAAGTTTGAATACCCTATCCCAATCAATGGCAGAGGCACTCTATCATTTGCCAATACATCCACTGGTCTCTTGGCAGAGACAGGACCTCTCATAAACTAGTCTCATGGGAGAGACATGAACTCACCCCAAGGCAGTCTCTGCCTGACACAAAATGACCCTTTCTTTGTCCTAATAGCAAAAGCATTCTCTCCAACCTGTCTCATAGGTGACCTATACTAGGTCAAGACAGAGGATTCCCAATGTATATAGAACAACAAAGTTCCAACCACATTCCCATAAGATCAGAAAGCAAGCAAAGAATAACCACAACTAAGACCTGAGGTTTCTTTTCTTCCAGGTTTAAACCTTTCACAACCTTTTATACCTTTACTCACCAGATTTAGTCATAAATTTTGTTATTTCCAGCAATGGGAAGGACCATACTCAAGTTCAGTATCTGGTGGCTAGAAGTTCCTAAATCTGCATGGGCACCCTGCAAATTGCTGAATCTTAGACTTTGGAAATAACCCATTGTACACTGACCTGAATGTCTGGACATATGGGATCTCAAACCTGTAGACAATACATTTCCAAATCCATGATGATATTGCAATTTAGGAAACCATAGATGAGCTATCTTTCCCCCTAGTCCAAAGTGTACATACGCCAAACATTGTTGCAATAGAAATCTAATTCTCCCTCACTCACTGGAGAATGGCTGCACCTACTTCAGTCTGCTAAAATTTTACCCAGAGGGCTCCCTCTAGGAGCTAACATAGGATAATCTCTACCAGACTGGAAGTACAGCTGACCCAAGGCTGGGAACAGAGAAATCCAGGCACCCTGGGAACATATATCAGAAATTGAACATACAACTCTATTTCCCAAGCCAGTTTTGAGGACTCACCTTCTGCCAACCAATGCTGCAGATTGTGGACATTAAACCATAGCCTCTTAGAACTCTGATGCTCCTTATCCAATCTTAGCCTCATGACCTTCCTGGATATATGTGGGGTCTTAGAACCAAAGAGAGGCCTATAAATTTTGTTTGGATATTGTTGTGGTCTTGCAAACACAACTAGAGTAGTGGAAGCCAAAATTAAGACAAAGGGATCAATCTGATTGCTATTACAAACCATGTTATCTTAGTTAAATATGGGAACAGAAGAAAATTAAAATAAAAATAAAGATAGAGTCAAATAGAATGTATAATTTTTACATATCCATCTAAACTAAACAGGTAAACACTAAGAAGCCTCATTTTTCTTGTCAAGGGTGAAATACTTGTATTGAAAATAAGGGAAAGATTAATAGGAAATAGATTATATGATTACCTAAACAAAGCTATAAGGACCATGACCATGGAATAGACCATAGTTTTTCAAATACATATCTGTAAGAGTACAATCATCTTTGATCATACACACATATATACTACAGTAATAATGACAAGATACATATTGTGTTTCATGGTGAGTTGTTTAGAGAAAGAACTGAATGATTTGATGAGGACTAGAAATTGCTAGAAGTAATCTTTAAGAAAGTTGCATTTGTAAACCCTAAGTGATTCAGGTTAATAAATCTAATCTGGTTAACAGTTTTATATGTTAACAGTTTCTCTGGGAAACTAGCAGCAGGAATTTCTCACAGCCAAGTGAAATTGTCTAAGGCAATGTACATACATTATCTAGGTGAGATAATAGAAGTAATACCCTTAACTACATCTAGATGTTCTGAATAATAAATTTTCATCATTTTCCAGGAATCAGCAGCCTCTTTAAAAGTATTGGGATGTTCAGCTATGTGACCAAATGAATATACAAAATAGTTTGCTTGGACAGGATTCAGAAAGGAGTAAACAAACCTAGTGAATCAGCTCTTCAAATTTATTCAATGCTTAAAGACAGATTGAGAAGTGATGAATGTAAAAAAATAACAAAAATCTCAGCTGCCAAAATGCCTTAGATTTGAGGTTGTTGAAATTTAATCTCAATGGTTAAAAAAACAAAAGCAACTTGAGTATCATTTGGCTTCTCAATGATTAATCTCTTATACTGGATTTTTTTTCTATTTTTATTTGCTTACCTATTAAAAGTTGATTTTTTATCCTAGTAAACATTCTTAGTAAGCACTCTTGCCCAGTTGGTAGAGATATGATGCCAATATGTAAATTATGCTTTGAGTTATCTTTGGAAAATCACTTGGGAATGTAGCCATATAATTATAAACCTTCACAGCTTATTGAATATTCTATTTCTAACTAGTCTGTGTTTCATTTGAGGACTTGTGCTTAACAGTGAACATTGGCAATAGCCATGAAACAATGTTCTTTGACAGACTTAAACATTCTTCATGAAGCTATTTTTTCTATATTTTAAGGCCTGAAAAGACATTTGCATATGGTAGAATTAAAAGTCTGAAATGAGCTCTGGCTGGTGTAGCTCAGTGGATTGAGTGTGGGTCTGTGAAGCAAAGGATCACGGTTCGATTCCCAGTCGGGGCACATGCCTGGGTTGCAGGCCAGTTCCCAGCAGGGGACTCACGAGAGGCGGCCATACATTGATGTTTCTCTCCCTCTCTCCTTCCCTTCTCCCCTAGAGATAAATAAATAAAATATGTTTTAAAAAAGTCTGAAATGAGTGTTTAGGTTTAACATTCAGAGTTCAGTTTTACCCCCATTGTAGGCATTTCTATGCTTCTGAGAAGTATTCTGGAACCACCTATTATGTCAAATATATTTACAAAGATACACTGAGACGTATAGCGCAGAATCGCATGATGTGTATTAAATCCTTGCTTTCTTTCCTTATAAGTTGCCCTTCAAATAAATCACTTAAACTTCTAAAAATGGAAAGAGAAGGCCCGGGCTAGTGTATCTTACTGGGTTAAGTGGAAATCTTTGAATCAAAGGGTCACTGGTTGGATTCCAAGTCAGGGCGCATGCCTGTGTTGCTGGCCAAGTTCCCAGTAGGAGGTGCGTGAAAGGCAACCACACATTGATGTTTCTCTCCCTCCTTTCCCCTCTCTAAAAATAAATAAATAAATATTTTTGAAAAAAATAGAAGGAGAAAACAGAAATTTCCTAAGTTTGGGGTGTTAATAATGGCCTCCTGGCTTATGGTGACCAAAAGCTGGGACAGTAAAAAGTTGTTTGCTAAGGTTTGCTTAATGATCAAACAAGAAAGCTCAAGGGATTCTTCTTACACAGTAAATAATAAAACATAAAATATACCCATAATCCTAAATATTAGACATATTTGCCATGAAACAAAAAAAATGATTGTCACTGTACAATGAAGTTTAACTTTATAAAATAAATGGGAGGAGATATGGGAAGTGATTATTAATATGAAAAACAAAAGTATCTGAAATTTAAATGAAAAGTAAAATGTAATTTGGAGTGAAATTTTTTCAAGTTTGTTAATATTCTGAAGAAATTTCTTTGGCAAGTTATTAAATATAGTGGATCCTGAGGACTGTGTTTTTATTCAACTGAATTCACTACAAAATAAACAAAAGAGGTACATTCAAGCTAGAAACAAATAATAACAAGAATGATGGCCATTTATGTATACTTTCAAATAGACAAATGCAATATAAAGTATCACATTTCAATGCTGAGAACTCCAGGGAAAAATATTCTACTACAGAAGCTGAAAGCTTATATTCTACTATGGCAACAAATATTCTAGATTTTTCCTTTGGAATTTGCATTCTATTTTTAAATGTTGTAAGTAAACTAAATATTTATAAACCAATAAAAACCAGACAATTGTCTTGGTTTCAGTTTTTCATTTAGAAAATTAATTTTCCAATCATGGGAAGAAAGTGAAATGCATAATAATATATAAGATTCAGGTTTTAATTGTTATTTTTTAAAAACATATTTTATTGACTATGTTATTACAGTTCTCCCATTGTCCCCTCTTTTTATTTCCCTCCATTGCCCCTCCCCACACAATCACATTCCCCTCACTTAGTTCATGTCCATGGGTCATACATACAAGTTATTTGTTTCTTACATTTCTTATACTATTCTTAACTTCTCCCTGTTGATTATGTACCTACCATTTATGCTACTTATTCCCTGTACATTTTCCCCTATTTCCTCCTCCCCCTCCCTGCTGATAACCCTCCACGCAATCACCATTTCTGTCATTCTGTTCTTGTTCTAGTTGTTTGCTTTGTTTGTTTGTCTTTATATTTTTTAGGTTTGGTTGTTGATAGTTCTCAGTTTATTGTCATTTTACTATTCATATTTTTTATCTTCTTTTGCTTAGATAAGCCCTTTTAGCATTTCATATAATAAGGGTTTGCTGGTATTGAACTCCTTTAACTTGACCATATCTGGGAAGCACTTTATTTGCCCTTCCATTCTAAACAATAGCTTTGCTGGATAGAGTAATCTTGCATGTAGGTCCTTGCCTTTCATGACTTGGAATACTTATCATCAGCCCCTTCTTACCTGCAAGGTTTATTTAGAGAAATCAGCTGATAATATAATGGGAATTCCTTGGTATGTAAATGTCTCCTTTTCTCTTGCTGCTTTTAAGATTCTCTCCTTCTCTTTAATCTTGGGTAATATGATTACATTGTGCTTTGGTGTGTGCTCCCTTGGGTCACAATTCTTTGGGACTCTCTGAGCTTCCTGGACTTCCTGGAAGTCTATTTCCTTTGCAGATTGGTGAAGTTCTCCATCATTATTTGTTCAAATGTTTCCAATGTCTTGCTCTTCCTCGTCTACTTCTAGCAGAACTATGATTTAGATTTTGGAATGTTTAAAGTTGTCCCAGAGGTTCCTAAACCTCTCCTTATATTTTTTTAATTCTTTTTTTCTTTATTTTGTTCTGGTTAACTGTTTATTTCTTTCTTCTGGTCCAATCTGTTGATTTGAGACCCAGTTCCCTTCGCATCACTGTTGGTTCGCTGTACATTTCCTTTAAGTAACTATTCATAGCCTTCACTTTTTCCCCTATATTACATCCAAACTCAACCATTTTTTTAATCATCATATTTTTAGAAGTTTAATTGCATTATTTATTTTTTGAATTATGTTATTGTTGTTCAATTACAGTTGTCTGAATTCCCCCCCCCATGACTCCCCACCTACTGCAGCCAAACACACCTCCCTTTCTTACTTCATCCCTCCCTGTTGGTTTTGTCCATGTGTCCTTTATAGTAGTTCCTGAAAACCTTTCCCCATATTGTCCTCTCCCACCTTTCCTCTGGTTATTGAAAGATTGTTCTTAATTTTAGTGTCTCTGGTTATATTTTGCCGTTTTTTTTTCTTTGTTGATTATATTCCAGTTAAAGGTGAGATCATATGGTATTTGTCCTCATGACTTGGCTTATTTTGCTTAGCATAATGCTCTCAAGTTCCATCCATGCTATTGCAAAGGGTAGGAGCTCCTTCATTCTCTCTACCGCATAGTTTTCCATTGTATAAATATACCACAGTGTTTTGATCCATTCATTAAATGATAGTCATTTAAGTTGTTTCCATCACTTCGCTATTGTAAATTGTGCAGCTATGAACACTGGGGTGCATAAGTACTTTTTGAGTGGTGTTTCAGGGTTCTTAGGGTATAATCCTAACAGAAGAATTGCCAGTCAAAAGGAAGTTCCATTTTTAGTTTTCTGAGGAAATTCCATGCTGTTTTCCACAATGGCTGCACCAATTTGCATTCCTACCAACAGTGCACTAAGGTTCCCTTTTCTCCACATCCTCTACAGCACTTGTTCATTGATTTGTTTATGATAGCCATTCTGACTGGTGTGAAGTGATATCTCATTGTGGTTTTAATTTGAATCTCTCTGATGGCTAATAATGCTGAACATATTTCCATGTGACTCTGGGCCCTCTGTATGTTCTCCTTGGAGAACTGTCTGTTCAAGTCCTTTGCCCATTTTTGAATTGAGCTTTTTGTCTTCCTGCAATGGAGTCCTCTGAATTCTTTATATGTTTTGGAGATTTAACTGTTATCAAGTATCATTGGTAAATATGTTTTTGCATATAGTTGGTTTGCTTTTTATTTCAATGTTATTTTACTTATCCATGACGAAGTTTTTATTCTGATGAGGTCCCCTTTGTTTATTCTTTTCTTTTATGACCTTTGCTTTAGGGAGCATATCAACACTCTACAAGATGTTGCTGCATGGAATGTATGAGATTATCCTGCTGATATTTTCCTCTAGGACTTTTATGGTGCCATGACTTATATTTAAGCATTTTATCTACCTGGAATTTATTTTTGTGTATAGTGTAAATTGGTGATCAAGTTTCATTTTTTTTGCATGGAGCTGTCCAGGTCTTCCAACACCATTTGTTGAATAGCCTATTTTTGCTCCATTGTATGCTGCTGTCCACTTTGTTAAATATTAATTGGCCACAGAGACTTGGGTTTATTTCTGGGTGCTAGGTTTTGTTCCATTGGTTTATGTGCGAGTTCTTATTCCAGTACCAGTCTGTTTTTGTTACAATGGCCTTGTAATATAGTTTGATATCAGGTATTGTGATCCCTCCTACTTTGTTCTTCTTTCTCAAAATTGCTGCAGCTATTCTGGGTCATTTATGATTTCATACAATTTTCTGAAATGTTTTTTCTCTATCTATGAATTATGCCATTGGTACTTTAATAAGCATTTCATTGAATTTATAAATTGCTTTGGGTAGTATGGACATTTTGATGATGTTAATTCTTCCAATCTGTGAACATGGTACATGTTTCCATTTGTTTCTCTTCTTTAATTTCTTTCTTCAGTGTTGCCTAGTTTTCTGACTACATATTTTTGGCCTGCTTGTTTAGGTTTATTCCTAGTTACTTTATTTTCCTTGTTGTTGGAATGGAATTTTTCTCCTGATTTCTGTTTCTGATATTTCATTGTTGGTGGATAAAAGCACCTTTGATTTCCAAATATTGATTTTGTATCCCGCTGTTTTGCCAAATTTATTTATTAGGTCAAGAAGTTTTTTGGTGGAGTCTATAGTATGTTGTATGTACACTATCATATCATCTGTAAGCATAAAAGTTTTACTTACTACTTCGCAATTTGGATGCCTTGTATTTCTTTCTTTTGTCTGATTGCTGTGGCTAGGACTTCCAATATTATATTGAATAGAAGTGATGAAAGTGGACATCCTTGTCATGTTCCTGATCTTATTGGGAAAGTTTCATTTTTGCCCATTGAGTATGATGTTGTGTATATGCCTCTCACATATAGCCTTTATTATGTTGAGGAATGCTCTCTCTATTCCCACTTTGCTGAGTGTTTTTATCATAAATGGATGATGTAACTTCTCAAATGCTTTTTGGGCATCTATTGATATGATTGTGTGGTTTTTGTCTTTGCTTTTGTTTATGTGATGTATTACATTTATTGATTTGCGAGTATTGTACCATCCTTGTATGCCTGGGATGAATCCCACTTGGTCATGGTGTTTGATCTTTTTAATGTATTGTTGTATAGGGTTTGCCAATATTTTGTTGAGGATTTTAGCATCTATGTTCATCAGCGATATTGGCCTGAAGTTTTCTTTCTTTGTTGTGTCTATAGCTGGTTTTTAGATTAGGATGATGCTGGCTTCATAAAAGATTTTGGGAGTATTTCATCTTCTTGAATTTGGGGGTGGATAATTAGTGAAGGATAGGGGTTGGCTATTAAATGCTTTGTAGAATTCTCCTGTGAAACTGCCTGGTTAAGGGCTTTTGTGTATAGGAAGCATTTCATTTACTGCTTCAATTTCATCTCCTGTTAATGGCCTGTTCAGGCTTTCTGGTTCTTCATTCAATTTTGAAATATTACATTGTTTCTAGAAATTTGCCCATTTCACCTAGGCTTTCAACTTTCTTGGCATATATTTCCTCATAGTAATTTCTTACAATCCTTTGTATTTCTGTGGTATCAGTTGTAATCACTCCTCTTTCATTTCTGATCGTGTTTATTTGGGTCTTCTCTCTGTTTTCTTTATGACTCTGCTGAATGGCTTGTCAACTTTTTTTTATATTTTGAAAGAACAAGATCCCAGATTTATTGATCCTTAGAATTATACTTTTAGTCTCTACATCATTTAATTCTGCCTTGATCTTCATTATATTCATCCTTTAACTTGCTCTGGCTGTCTTTGTTGTTGTTCCTCAACTCATTTTAAGTGTAGAATTAGGTAGTTTATTTGAAATGTTTCTATCATTTTTAGGTAGGCCTGTATCACTAAAACCTTCCCTCTAGGGACTGCCTTTGCTGTGTCCCATAAGCTTTGGATTTGTGAGTTCATTTTCATTTGCTTCCAGTGTTGGGAACTGCTCCATCTGGTTTCAGGAGTTGTAACTGCCCCCTGTTGGTAAGGCTGAGAGAGCGACCTCTGGACTGTGAACCACTGAGGAAACAAAGATTATCTCCTTGGCAAGAGCACTGCTTCTGCCATCTCTAGCCCCCATCTTTTGGTCAGTTAGTCAGAGTCTATGGGTAAGACCTCTCAGAGGAGAGGCAACCCATGCCAGACATGATCATGTGGGAGGCCATCTAGGAAGGACTCAGTGGGGGCTGCAGCAAAGTGAGGGTGAAGGACGCTCACCCCCCTGGCTAGTTTGACAAAGCCCGAGTCCCCTTTCCATCAGGGAGAAGCTCTGGGAGAAGCGCTTCTTGGCTCTAATCCACTTAAGCCTGAAACTTGATGGGGAGGGGGTGCAGCCCTCTGCTGGCTAGAGCGGGTTCTGGGGTAATCAGACATAAGAAACAATTAGTAAAATTCTGTGAAGCCTGCTTTGTTAAGAGTGCTCTCATTCATATGATAAGGGTCCGGGCAGGAAATGAGTATGTCTCCTAAATTTTTTGCAACCCCCTTACCTGACAAACACTGACTCAGATTAAGCTCTCAGATTTCTTTGATATGTTTTCTGTTGTTTGATTCTTGCCACCTGACATTGATTGATGAACTTTACATGTATCCCTGTGTGTTACAAACCTAATAAAAAGCCATTGAGGAAGAGGCTCTGGGCCCTTCTCCCTTGAGAGAAGCAGACCACCTTTCCTCCCCAAGAAAAGCATGTCTTGGTAGCATTATGTTCATCTGTGGTGGACAGGGGAGGGGGGAGCTCTGTGGGTGGAACCACCCCCACATCCCAGAAAATTTTGGATGTCTTCGTTAATCTCATTCTTGACCCATTCATTGTTTAACAGAATGCTATTCAATCTCCAAGAGTTTAAATGTTTGAATTTTTTTCTTTGAGGCTGTTTTCTAATTTCAATCCCTTGTGGTTAGAGAAAATGCTTGATATTATTTCAATTTTCTTGAACTTATTGAGGCTTGTTTTGTGGCCTATCATGTGGTTTATCTTTGAAAATGTTTCATATGCATTTGAAAATAATATGTATTTTGCTTCCTTGGAATGAAAGTTCATATATATAATCAGTTAAGTATATACACACACACACACACACACACACACACACACACATATACATAATCTATATATACATATATATAAGTTAAATATTAGTTTGTGTATATATATTAGTATATAATCAGAGAGAGTGTGTGTGTGTGTGTTTATAATCAATTATCAGTTAAGTCTAGTTGATATAGCACATTGTTCAATGTCACAATATCTTTTTTTTTAATTGTGTCTGGAATATCTGTCCATTTTTGACAGTGGGGTGTTGAAATCCTCTAGTATAAGTATATTGCTGTCAATATCTTTCATGACTTCTTCCAAGATTTTCTTTATGTATCTGGGTGCTCCTATGATGCGTGCATATATAGTTACAATGTTTATGTCTTCTTGATGGATTTTTCCTTTAAGTATTATGATGTGACCTTCTGGGTCTCCTTTTATGGCCCTTTTTTTGAAGTGTGTCTTGCCTGATATGAGAATTGATATGCTGGCTCTCTTTTCCTGTCCATTTTTTTGGAAAACTTGTTTCTAGCCCTTCACTTTCAGTCTGTGTAGGTCATTTGTTCTGTGGTGGGTCTGTTGTAGGCAGCATATGTGTGGGGATTGCTGTCTTATCCATTCAGGTATTCTATGTTTTTTGATTGGGGAATTTAATCTATTTACATTTAAGGTTATTATTAATTGGTACTTATTCATTGCCATTTTTTGATACCTGTGTTCCTCTATCTGTCACTGTTTTTCTTCCTGTTCTTAAAGTAGTCCCTTTAGCATCTCTTGTAGAGCTGTTTTGGAAGAAGTATATTCTTTGAGGTTTCTTTTGTTCAGGAAGCTACTTATTTGGCTTTCCGCTTTAATTGAGAGCCTTGCTGGATAGAGTCATCTTGGTTGCAGGCCCTTACTTTTGATTACTTGGCATATTTCTTGACATTCCCTTCTGGCTTATACATTTCCATGGAGAAATCAGCTCCTAGCCTTATCGGGACTCTCTTGCATGTTACTTCCTGTTTTTTTTTTTTTTCCTTGCTGCCTTTAAGATTATCTCTTTATCTTGGAATTTTGTCTTTTTAATTATGTTGTATGTTTAAGTGGGCCTCTTTGTGTTCCTCTTGATTGGAACTCTCTGTGTTTCCTGGATTTGTTTAATTTTTTTCTCATAAAGTTAGGGACTCTTTCTATCATTATTTTTTCAAAGAGGTTTTCTATCCCTTGCTTTTATTATTCTCTTTCTGGCATCCTTATTATATGGATATTATTATGTTTCATGTTGTCCTGCATTTCCCTTAACCCCTTTTCATTCTTTCTGAGCCTGTTTTTTGTTTCTTGTCTTTCTGTTTTTTTTTCTACTTTATCTTCCTGTTTGCTTATCCAATACTTTGCTTCATCTAGCCTGCTTTTGAGTCCTTCTACTGTGTTCTTTATTTTAGAAATTATATTCTTCATTTCCTCCTGGCCCTTGATTTTTCTGTTTCCTTTTTCATGTTGATATAGTTTGCTATGAGTCCATTGTGTTTTCCCTATAGATTCTGGTAATTCACTTTGAGGTCATTGAGCTTCCTGATAACCATTGCTTTAAACTCAATATCTGATAGTTGAGTTGCCTCTATTTCATTTAGTAATCTTTCTAAAGCTTCCTCATTTTCTTTCATTTGGGGATTATTTATTTGTCTTTCCATTGTTTGTGAGACTCTTCTTGTTAGCCTCTGCTTCTTAAACTTACTCCCTGGGTTTATAGTGTGAACCTCTATGGTAGAAGTATTGTGAGATTGAGTGGTGCAGTCTTCTTGATCTCCTGAGCTCGCTGGTCTTTGGCTACTGTTTTTGTTGGTTCTCTGTATGTTTTTATGTTTTGATTGTTTTCACATATTTCTTTGGTGACTGCTTCCCTTCAGCTGGTTAACTGAGGGTCACTTGACCATGTCTTGTATTCTGTTGTGAAGGTGTGGACAGGTTGTGTTGAAGCTGTTTATTCTGTCTGTATGAGGTTTTGAGGCTTCTCTCTCACTGTTGTTCAGTTGTTTGTTCTAAGTAATTTCTCCACTATTTAGTTATATTTACAGATCAGTCCTAGATGAAGGCTCATATGGCTTCCACTCTCTCCTTCACCTTCTTCCATATTATCTGTTGGTGGTTCCATTCATTGTTGATGGGTTTCCTCTGCCAGCAGGTATACTGGTGTTCACAGCTCTCACCAATAGCCAGATGAAGAGGCATGGAACAATATCCTGAACAAAGATGTGTTTGTCTTTGTAGAGTTTGAGGTCAGGCTTGGGAGCACATGGAAGTGCCATAGTTCACCAACCTGGAACCTCCTGTTTTTTCATTTGTTTTTGTCCTTTTTCTTTCTTTTTTTTTTTTTGTTGTTGTTCGAGGAGACACAGTATCTACCTACCTCTCCATCTTTGTCAGAAATCCACAAAAGGATTTTGATAAAATCCAGCACCCACTTATAAGGAAAACTCTTATAAAAATGGGAAAGAGGGAACATAATTAAATATAATAAAGGCCATATATGATGAGCCAACAGCCAGCATCATATTAAATAGGCAAAAAAATGTAAGTTTTACCCTTAAGATCAGGACTAAGACATGGCTTTCTGTTTTCACTTCTTATTTAATACAGTCCTGGAAGTCCTAGCTACAGCAATCATACAAGAAGAAATTAAAAGCATCAAAATCGGAAAGGAAAGGCATAAGAAGATGTTGGTGAGGTACACGGGATCTGCTCCCACTTTCTCTTTCATTTAACTGAGACACATAGCCAGTCTTCTGAGGAACAGCCTGAACAACCAACACAATCCCAGCTGATAGGAAGATTGGAAGCCAAAAGCAGCAGAAGACACTTAAAAACCTATGGTAAGGAGATTTTGTAGGCCCATGTGAAAGTTCCTGGCCCTTGCAATGGAGACTGCAGCTGCCACAGGAGCACTGGGGGAGAGCCAGTGGGGGAGAATCAATGATTTCAACATAGTGGCTCCCTCCCTCCAAGATCAGAAAAGTCACAGATCCACCTCATGGGAAACCTGTATGAAAAAGTTGCTAGTGAGATAAAGAAGCAGTAAGGGACACAGAGTTAGTGGTGTACCCCAACTTGGGTGGCTGTCAGCAGCTGGGGAAGTACCAGAGAAATTGGGGAGCTGGGTAACAGTTGGATCTTGGAAAATAGATGTGCCACGACTGGCTATGACCCAGGTAGACCCTAGCCTGGTCAGAGACTAGGTCTGTGTCAAAAGCCATGTTCTTGTTAGGAATGGCAAGATACACCTAAGAGACTTTCAAAACAGCATCTCAGCTGCTGTGTTCCTATGTGCTAGAGACATAGGAACCTTGTGCAGAGAAACCTTGTGTGGACAGAGTCCTGGTGGGCACAGTGGCCTGGCCAGCAAGGAGGGAGGAATGGGGGCATGATTTGTTCCCACTCAGTGCAGCTCACAGACTGATCAAAGGGTAGCAAAATGAAGTGGATTATTGGTGCTGGCCTGGCATGTATGTGCAGAATGGGCAGTGCAGGCTGAAAAGCATTCAAATGGCATGGGCTGGAAACTGGGTACCTGTGAGTATCATAGCCCAAGTTGAGCTTACATCCTCATGGAAACACAGGGAAGGAAAAGAAAATGGAGCTCAGACTCCTTCTGCCTACAGTATCTGGGAAGACTGCCAAAACCCACTTGGCAAGTTAAAGTCAGCAGGAGGCTTTTTCCCCCTAAGAGTAATACAATAAGACCTGGAGCTGTGATAAAACCAGAGAAAGACTTAAATATAAGCCATGACAACATTAAAATCCTAGAGGAGAGCATAGGCAGGAAAATCTCAGATATCTCACACAGCAACATTTTTACTGATATGTCCCCTAGAGCAAGGGATATAAAGGAAAGAATAAACAAATGGGATCTCATTAAAATAAAAAGCTTATGCACAGCTAAAGAAAACAGCATTAAAATAAAAAGAGAACCAACTATATGGGAAAACATATTTGCCAATGATACCTCAGACAAGGGTTTAATCTCCAAAATATACAAAGAACTTACACCAATCCACTCAAAGAAGATAAGCAACCCAATTAAAAAATGGGCAAAGGGCTTGGACAGGCACTTTTCCAAGGAGGACATACAGAGGATTCAGAGAAACATAAAAAGATGCTCAGTATTGCTAGCCATCAGAGAAATGCAAATTAAAACCACAGTGACATACCACTTTACACCAGTAAGAACGGCCATCATAAACAAAGCAACAAACAACAAGTGTTGGAGAGGTTGTGGAGAAAAGGGGACCCAAGTTCGCTGCTGGTGGGATTGCAGACTGGTACAACCACTATGAAAAACAGCATGGGATTTTCTAAGAAAATTAAAAATTGATCTGCCTTTTGACCCAGCAATTTCACTGCTAGGATTATATCCCAAGAACCCTGAAACACCATTCCAAAAGAACCTATGCACCCCAATGTTCATAGCAGCACAATTTAGAATAGCCAAGTATTGGAAGCAACCTAGGTGCCCATCAGTAAATGAATGGATCAAAAAAACTATGGTACATATACATAATGGCATTCTATGCAGCAGAAAGAAAGAAGGAGCTTCTACTCTATGCAACAGCATGGATAGAACTGGAAAGCATTATGCTAAGTGAAATAAGCCAGGTGGTAAAAGACAAATACCATATCATCTCACCTTTAACAGGAACCTAATCAACAAAACAAACAAGCAAGCAAATATAACCAAAGACATTGAAATAGAAAAAAGGCTTACAGCAACTAGAGGGGAAAGGGGAGGGAATTTCAGGGGGAAAAGGGAAGGGATTACAGGAACAAGTATAAAAGACACATGGACAAAAACCAAGGCGGGGTGGAAATGGGAGGGAGGTGGGGAGCACTGGGGGGTGGGACTAGGATGGGAGTAAAAGACCGAAAACTGTACTTGAATAACAATTAAAATAAAAATTAAAAAAAAAGAAGTGAGAAGGTGAACACCAACAGCTGAGACAAATATCACTTTGCTATCCTTCAGAACTTGCATGTTTTTTATTTCTTTTCTTTCCACTCAAGTCATTTATTTTTGTTTTGCTTGTTTGTTTGATTTCATTGTTTGATTTTTTATGAAGAAAAGGCCCATTTCATCATGTGGAAAAAATTTTAAATGAAGATGAAAGTACAGTGATCCCTCACCTATCATGGGAGTTACATTCCAGAGACCCCCACGATAGGTGAAAATCCATGAAGCAGCAGCATTACTGCTCATATTCCAGAGCATTACATTCACTCTATTATTTATATGTATTTTAAGGCTTCACAAACTCTTCCCACACTCCTATAAACCTTTCCCACACTCCTAGAAACACTTCATATACTCTTAAACACCTTCTACATGCTTAAACCTACATAACTTTAACGACACATAAATTCTATATGGGTACAATTTACTGCAAAATCCTGCGATATAACAAAAACTCCATGATACAGAAGTAGATATATGTTTCATTATTTTAATTTTTATTTATTTATTTATTTATTTATTTATTTATTTATTTATTTATTTATTTAATTGTTGTTCAAGTACAGTTTTCTGTCTTTTACTCCCATCCCAGCCAACCCTCAGCACTCCCCATCTCCCTCCCATTTCCATCCCCCTTAGTTTTTGTCCATGTGTCTTTTATACTTGTTCCTGTAATCCCTTCCCCTTTTCCCCTGATATTCCCTCCCCTCTCCCCTCTCATTTTGTTTTCTTTGTTTTCCCTTTCATATTGCATTTGAATTTTTCTTCTTCCACTTCACTCATATTCCAAATAACACACAACTCTTGGTCTATTACCTTTTATTATTTTTATTCACATCATATATTTCTTATATTATTGATAATCTAAATCCAACATAACACCCCCCTCTGGACTCAATCTTCTTCATCATCTTCCTGAGCTTTATTACTCTTGTGGTTAACTTTATTTCCTCACACACTATGTTAAGTTTCTATCCCATACTCTCACTATTTCTCCTCCACCTAAACTCGTGTAAGTCCTCTACTTTCTAAAGTCTGGTCATATTTTCTTTCCCATCTAATCAGAGTATTATTTCTTTTTCACCTTTTATAAAAAGTGGCTAGTTGGGTGAAATATCCCAGTTATTGCCATATTTCTCCAAAGGATTTCCAATTTGTTCACTACTTGTTAGTCCTTCAAATTCCATAGAATACTCTCCTGCTGTCTTACTCCATTTTGCCTTTGCCTAACCTCTGATCAAATGAGTAAGAAATTTTATCTCATTGTTTTTTCTCTCCATTTTTTCTTTTCATTTTTTCTCTCTATTTTTTTTCTTTCTCTCAGCTTGAGCTTTACTCTGTATTTTATCAATTTGCCTACACCATCTCAAAATCAGTTTTTGTTATTGTAGATATTTCATACTCACTTTTTGATTTACTACAATATTCTTATAACTGTTCCTTTATTAAATATCATTCAGTCATTGTTGCTGTGGGTTCTCCTCCAATTTTGCTTCCATTGTTGCTGTACCTTTTCATTTTTAAGTAAAATTTATAGTATACTCTTTTTTCTTCTAACACCATTGTGTCCATTACCCTTTCTTGTTTTACTTACTTTTTAATTTCGCTCTCCCTATGTCTTTGCCTCAGTTCTATCCCAACTCTTATCAATTTTCCTCCCTTTTACCATGCAATAAAATGTCCCCTTTTCAATAATTTCATATTCCCTTTTTCATGTCACATAGTATCTGCAATTCTTCTTCACATTTATTAATCTTAGTTCTATTGCAATTAAGACTGCTGAAATGGTAGGAGGATCTTTTAGCTGGTATACATTTGATGCTCTGGTAATATTGCTGAATAAATCAACACCTGTACAGCAGCATACAAAAAAAGTGGTAGTGATGAGTACTAGTAAACCTGCTGGGTGGGAGAACACACCAGAAAAGGACCCACCATCAGGTAAAGCATAAGTACAAAAAAAGTTGGCACCAACAGAAGAAATGGCAACCCTAGAGCATCCAGAGAAGGAGATAAAAGAGACTTAACCACTGAGTCTCAAAGAACTTCTACCACAGAAGTTCACCCCATGAAAACAGGCAGGCAAAGCAGAATATAACCAGCTGCAGAAACTAAAAAAAAAAAAAAGAGTAATATCAAATGGGGACAAAAAGAAAGAACATTCGATCAAATGGAATGGAGATACCCCAGTAAAATAGATCAATGAAATGCAGGCAAGCAAACTATCAGATATAGAGTTCAAAAGAATGTTGTTGTTTTTTAAAAAAAGAATGGTTTTAAGAATGCTCAAGTAACTCTGACAACTGCAAGGAACTCAGTGGGAACTACAGCAGAACGAAAGAAGAACTTGAAACTGTGAACAAGAAACAGGAAAAATGTAGAATACAATTATTGAAAAAAATATACTAGGAGGAATTACAAGCAGCCTGAATGAAGCAAAAGACTGAATTAATGAGATGGAAGACAAGATAAAAAGAAATACCCAGGTAGAGCAGGTGAATGGGAAAAAGACTCAGAAAATGTGAAGAAAGCTTAAGGGAACCAAAAGCATGAAATACAAAAACATTTGAATAACAGTAATACCAGAAGTAGAAAAGAAACAAAGGAAAGAAACCTTATTTGAAAAAATAATGACAGAAAACTTCCTGAACCTGGATAGGGGAAAAGCTATGCAATTTCAGGAAGCACAGAAGTTCCCAATCAAGGTTAACCCAAAGAGGTCTACTCCAAGACACAGCATAATTCAAATGCCAAATTTTAAAGACAAAGAGAGAATCTTAAGGCATGAAAAGAGAAACAGGAAATAACATACAACTTGGGCAACTTGTAGAAATTTCTTATCAGATATATCTCCCCAGGCATGGGAAGCAAAAGAAGAAATAAACAAATGGGACTTCATCAAATTAAAAAGTTTTGCAAAACAAAGGAAATCATCAACAAAATAAAAAGACAACACAGAGAATGGGAGAATATATTCACTAATACATCGCTAACGGGGTTAATATCCAAAAATCATAAAGTAATTACAAAACTCAATGCCAAATAAAAAACAACAAACTATCCAGTTGTAATATGTGCAAAGGATCTGAATAGACCCATATCCAAAGAGGATATATAGAATGCCAATAGACATATGAAAAGATGCTCAACATCATTTATCATCAGATAAATGCAAATAGAAACCACAAGGAGATATCATTTCACACCTGTCAGAATGGCTATCATCATATCAACAAACAACAAGTACTGGTAAAGATGTGAAGAAAGGGGAACACTTTTGCACCCTTAGTGGGAATGCAGACTGGTACAGCCACTGTGGAAAGCAGTATAGAGATGTGTCAAAAAATTAAAAGTTCATCTGCCTCTTGACCCAGAAATCCCACTTCTGGGGATATAGCCAAAGGAACTCAAAACAGTAACTTGAAAGAACATAAGAATCCCTATTTCATTGCAGTGTTTTTTCCAATCTACAAGTTATGGAGGCATCCCAAGTGTCCATCAATACACAATTGGATCAAACTACTATGAGACATTTACACAATGGAATTGTACTAGGGTGTAAAAAAGAATAAAATTGTATCCTTTGCAACAGAATGGATCAACCTGGAGTACATTATGCTAAGTGGGATAATTCAGTCAGAGAAATACACTTTCCATATGATTACACTCATATGTAGAATCAAATGAACAAACTGAAATAACAAACAGAGCAGAAATAGACTAATAGATGGATAACTTATTACAGCTAGTTGAGTGGGGGGAGGTGAGAGAGTGGAGGGATTGAGTATAAAGGAAAAAGGACACATGGACATGGACAACAGTGTGGTGATTGCTGAGGGGAGGGGAGTATAAGGAGACTGAGTAGTAATGGAAAAATATAATAAAAATGAAATAAGTTAAGGAAAACATAAAAAAAAATAAAAAAACCTTAGTGCAGTGCTCCCCAACTTTTTTGGAACCAGGGGGCGGTTTTTTGGAAGACAATTTTTCCATAGATCATGGGAGAGGGGATGTTTTCAGGATGACTCAAATATGTTAAATTTATTGTGCACTTTATTTCTATTATTATTATGCAGTAATGTATAATGAAATAACTATACTGCTCACCATAATGCAGAATCAGAGTAAGCCCTAAGTTTGTTTTTGTGCAACTAGATGGCCCCCTTTGGGGGTGGAGGGAGACAGTGACACCTGAAGTGTGTTGCTTATGTCCAGTCTACTCTATAATCTCATTTTGATTGCTATCACAGCAGAAAACCCTGCTTCATGAAGACAGGACCTCGGAAATGGATGCAAGCTTTTCAGTGCTTTTGTGGTAGTCTCAGGATAGTCCACCTTGACACTATCTAGTGTATATGGAGAGTTGAAGTTGCCTCAAACATACTTTTAATGCCACCGTCCTTTACAATTTCAAGCTGTTGATCCTCTTCTAACATGGACAAAGTTGATTCACCTGGCTTATTCACAAATGGGTTGCAGACCCACTTCTTCCCAGTTCATGGTCTTTTCTGGTTGGAAATTAATACTTAAACTCTTTTGAAAGCTGAAGTAGATGATCATGCATCTGATGGGAAGGAACAGGTTCTGGCTTAGTCTCTTTCAAAATCTCTGCTAATGTTTGAAACATGTCAAAAATTCCAATCCTCATTTGTCATCTCCATAATTCCAGTTTGGCTTTGAATGCAGCCACTTTATCTGCCAACTTGAACACTGTTGTGATTCTCCCCTATGTGACAAATTGAGTTCATTGAACAGGTTGATTATGGCACACAAGTAAGCAAATTTTGTGGTCTGGGTCACGAATATGGTGGCAAGGTAGGTGGGAGTGGAGCCCAGTTCTCCCTGTGCCCAGCTGGAACACCTAGCTGATCTTCTGAGGAACAGAGTAAACAGCCAACAGAATCCCAGCTTATATGAAGTTTGGAAGCCAAAAATTGCAGAGGACATTGAAAACCATGGTGAGGAGATTGCACTGGGACAATAAGGTCCCTGGGATCTGTACAGGAACCAAGGCATCTGTGGCCCCTGGCCTGGTGCCTACCGCAGGGTATGGGGAGGAGAGGTACATCACCAGCTCCTTCCCCTACCAAACCAGGGAGGGCAGTCTGGCACCAGAAGGGACTTGGATGCTAGAAGTTGCTGGGGGGAAGAGAGATGAAGTGGGAGATACACAGAGGCAGTATACATCCACTGGGACTGTGGGCACAGGCAACAGAGAAATTGAGGTGCCAGGTGACACCTGGAGAAGGGAGGAGTTGGGCCATGTTGAACCCTGACTTGGAGAGTCTCCAGACTGGTTGGAAAGTTGGGTTGAATGAAAAGCCATAAGCTTGTTAAGAATGGTAAGCAGCTGCTTTGTAAGTAACTCCTGAGCAGCGGCTTGCTTGCACCGAGAGTGATTTTAGCTGCACACACTCAGAAGCTGAGTTGCCATGTGGAACTGCGCCCCTGAGCTTGTCTCATGCTGCACACCCAGAGGCTGAGTAGTACAATGGAACAGCTCACCCAAGATTGACTCACGCTGCTCACCCAGAGACTGAGGGACTGGGGCCATACACCTGAGATTAAATCACAATGTGAGCCTAGTAACTGAGTGGATAATTTGACCCTGGCAGCTCATGGAGGACCTGGGCCTCATGCTGAGAAACTGTAAATGTTGTGGCTCAGACCTGGTCTCCATTCTCAAAAAATAAAGGAAGGGAGAAAAGTGAAGCCCAGCCCCACTCTTCTTGTGACATCTAGGAAAACTAGCAGAACTCGCTGAACAGATTGAAAGTCAGCAGGAGGCTTATTTTTTTTTATTCCTCTCATTTTTTAACTTTTTTTTCTTCTTCCCCTAGTGAAACAATAAGATGTGGACTTAGGAAGGGTCCACAGACAGATAGATCCGAAGGGGGAGCACAAGGCTAACCACAAATCTTGAGAAACTGAGATAAATGTCACTTTTCTATCCCATATAGCTGGCATTTTAATGTTTATGTGTTCTATTATATTTTTCTTTATTTTTACCACTTTTATTTTATTAGTATTTTTTCATGTCTCTTCCTTATGTTTAGTTTTCCTTGTTTTATTTATTTGTTTAAATGCATCGTTTGACTGATTTTTCTTATTCCCCCTTTATTGTATTTTATTTTTCCCTCTTTCACTTCAACCCTGTTCCAATAAAACAAAACTCTTGACTGGGTACTTTCTATTCTGGTTATCCAAATCATTTATTTCTTGTCATGTTATTGCTGTTCCAGTAATATTGTAAATAACTGTTGTTTCATACAATTATACATACCACACAGCAACCCTCCCTGATCTTACCTCACTTCACTTTAATCCTGAGAATTATTATTGCTGTGGTTAACTCTATTCTCTCTCACACTATGCCTACTTTGCCCACTTTCTATCATTTACTCTTACTATATCTCATCATTGAACCTTGCACAAGCCCTGTTTTCTGGATTCAGCTCACAATCCTCCTCTCTTCTAACAAGAGTCTTATCTCTCTTTCACCCTTTTTTTTAAAGGGGCTAGTTGAGTGAAACATCACAGTTAACTCTACACTTATGCAATGAATATCTTATCTCTTCTCTACTTGCTGGCTTATTAAATCCCATAAAGTCCCCTCCCACTGTCTTAAATCATTTTGCCTACCCCCTACCACTGATCACATACAAGAATCGGTGGGAGCTATGAACATCAGTATATTTTCTGGAGGAGAGAAACCACCAACAAAGGAACCACCAAAGGTAGAAACCCAACTACAATAAGAGAGCCCACACAAAGAGAAGTAAGGGCAAGCTTAAAGTGTCCAGGCAAGAAGGTCAAAGAGAACGCAACACTGAACCCCATAGAATTCCTACCATAAAAGTTCACCCTACAAAGACAGCTAGCAAAGCAAAACAACAGGAAGCACAGAAATTAAAAAAAGAATCACCTAAAATGGAGAGACAAAGAAGTACATCCAATCAAATGGAGTGGAAAACTCCCCACTAAGAGAGCTAAAAGAAATGGAGGTAACCAAACTATCAGATACAGAATTCACAATAATGCTTACAAAGATGCTCAAGGAACTCACAGACAACTACAAGGAACTGAGGGAGAATTTCAACAGTATGAAAAAGGAAATAGAAACTATAAATGAATAGCTGGAAGAAATGAACAATAAGATCTCAGAAATAAAAAAAAAACACACACTAGAAGGAATTACAAGTAGGCTGGATGAAGCAGAGAATCAACTCAGTGAGATGGAGGACAAGATAGAAAAAAGCAACCAGAAAGAGCAAGAAAAGGAAGAGACTGAGAAAGAAAGAAGGGTTGTTAAGGGAACTGCAAAACAATATGAAAGACAATTATATCCATATAATAAGGATTCCAGAAGGAGAAGAAGAAGAGCAATGGATAGAAAACCTATTTGAAAAAGTAATGATGGAAAACTTCCCTAATTTGATGAGAGAAAAAGTCATACAAATCTAGGAAACAGAGAGTCCCAATCAAGAAGAACTAAAAGAGGCCCATTTCAAGACACATCTTAACTAAAATGACAAAATTCCAAGATAAAGAGAGAATCCTATAGGCAGCAAAGGAGAAACAGAAAGTAACATACAAGGGAGCCTTGATAAGACCAACAGCTGACTTCTCAATGACAACACTCCAAGACAGGGGAGAATGTCAACAAATATTACAAGTAATAAAAACCAGAGACCTTCAACCAAGAATACTTTATCAAGCAATGCTCTCAATCAAAATGGAAGCCCAAATAAGGAGTTTTCCAGACAAAAGAAGTCCAAAAAAAAAAAAAATACACCTCTACCAAACCACCTCTGTAAGAGATGCTAAAGGATCTGCTTTAAGAAAAGGAAGGAAAACAGTGTGAGAGGAACACAGGTACAAAAAAATGGCAAAGAATAAATACCTATCAATAATAACCTTAAATATAAATGGATTAAATGCCCCAATCAACAGACTTAGAATAGCCAAATGGACAAGGAAGCATGACCCACACATATGCTGCCTACAAGAGACACATCTCAGGACAAAAGACGTGCACAGACTGAAAGTGAAGGGGTGGAAACAAATATTTTTAAAAATGGACAGAAAAAGAGCCAGGGTAGCAATACTCATTTCAGAAAATACAGACTTAAAAAAAAGGGCCATAGGAAGAGACCCAGAACATCACTTCATAATACCCAAGGGAATAATCCATCAAGAAGACATAAATATCATAAATATATATGCACCAAACACAGGAGCACCCAAATATATAAAGAAAATGATAGAGGACTTCAAAAAATATATAGACAGCAACACACTTAACTAGGGGATTTCAACAAGCCATTACCAAAAATAGGTAGATCTTCCAAACAAATTATCAACAAAGATATTGTGGCATTGAGCAATGTCCTAGATCAAATGAACTAAACTGATATATGTAAAGCGTTTCATTCCAAAGAAACAAAATGCACATTCTTTTCAAAAGCACATGGAACATTTTTTTAAATATTTTTATTTAACTGTTGTTCAAGTACAGTTTTCTGTCTTTTACTCCCAACTCAGCCAGTCTCTTCAGCCCTCCCCACCTCTCTCCCATTTCCACACCCCCTAGTTTCTGTCTGTGTGTCCTTTATACTTGTTCCTGTAAACCCTTCTCCTTTTCCCCTGAAATTCCCTCCCCTCTCCTCTCTGGTCAGCTTGTTATCTATTTCAGCATCTTTGGCTATATTTTGCTTCTTTGTTTGTTGTTTAGGTTCCTGTTAAAGGTGAGATCACATGGTATTCGTCTTTCGAGAGCACACAGAACATTTTCAAAGTGAGACCACTTGATAGGACACACAACAAGTCTCAACAACTTCATGAATATTGAGATTATTTCAAGCATTTTCTCTGACCATAGGGTATGAAACTAGAGACCAACCTTAAGGAAAAACCTAAAAATCACTCAAATTCATGGAGATTGAATAGTGTGCTATTAAACAATGAATGGGTCAAGAATGAGACCAAGGAAGAAATAATAAATTTGCTGGAAGCAAATGAAAGTGAATTCACCACAACCCCAAACTTATAGGACACAGTGAAGGCAGTCCTGAGAGGGAAGTTCATAGCAATACAGGTCTACCTAAAAAAGATAAAAAATGTTTCAAATAAACAACTTAACCCTATGCCTAAAAGAACTTGAGGAACAACAACAAAGACAGCCCAGAGCAATTAGAAAGATGGAAGTAACCAAGGTCAAAGCAGAATTAAAGAATGTAGAGACTAAAAGCACAATTCTAAGGATCAATAAATCCAGGAGATGGTTCATTCAAAAGATGAACAAAATTGTCAAGCCTTTAAGCAGACTCATCAAGAAAAAAAGAGAGAAGACCCAAATAAACACAATTAGAAATGAAAGAGGACAGATTACAACAGATACCACAGAAATACAAAGGATTATAAGAAATTACTATGAATAAATATATGCCAAGAAATTTGAAAACCTAGGTGAAATGGACACATTTCTAGAAAAACATAATCCTCCAAAACTGAATGAAGAAGAAGCAGGACGCCTGGACAGACCTATAACAACTGATGAAGTTGAAGCAGTAATCAAAAAACTCCCAACATACAAAAACCCCAGACCAG
>PVKM010009831.1:0-36072 GCA_004027735.1 Carollia perspicillata | reverse complement strand
TATGTGGCTACACCATGGTGGCTGAGAGGCTCCTATCTCCTCTGTGAGCTCAGCTCACACTGCCCCAGAAAAGGGAAGAAGTGCCTGTTCCCTTCCTGTAGGCTTGCAGGCACCACTCCCAATGGGGGACACAATGGATCTGACCTGCCAAGCCCCAGGTACCCTGCCCCACTGAGCTCAGTTCTGTGGGAGCAAGAGCAGGGACAATCAGAGTGTGAGTCCTTCAGAGGCTAATGCCTAGACTGAAATGAAATGCTAAATCCCCTTCTTCAGACTGGGCCAGCATCATCCCCAATGGGAGACTCTTTTGATCTATTTCCCTAGCCCAGGGTGGCTGAGCTTGCTCCTGCAGAGAGGATGGCTGGCTGTACCCAACCTGAACCTATAGCGAGCCCCACTAGGGGGAACTAGAGTTGGAGACTGGCAGAGACTGAGGGTTTTGGCTTTGAAGCAGGGGTTAGTTTCCCCTCATTGAGTGCCTGACTGCATGATTCCCAAGTATGGGACCCATACTTCCCTATCTCGGCTAGCTTGGGCATCCTATAGTCTCTCTTTGGAAGGCTCTGGAGGAAGACTATGAAATCTCAGGGAAAGGCAGAGTAGCTGATAAGTGGAGGCAGAATTCAGAAAGTCTTGATCCTTTTACAGATCTGCCCCCAGCTCTAAGCTGGAAGAAGCCAACTATTTTATACAGAGTGGCACCTCACATGCATATCAGGTTTAGTAGATGCAGACATAAACAGGGAACAGTGTGATAGCTACAGACAGGCAGCACAAGGCTGGTTATGCACAATGTCTAACAGTGACCTGTACCTGAACTCCACCCAAGTAGACCCAGAACCAATACAACCAGTGGTGGGCTTCAGACCACACTAGAGCTCAACCCAACTAGCCACACAAGCAGCATACCCAAAGGAGGATGCCTCAGGGAACAGCCCCTGCATAGCATCTCATAGACAGTGATCAAGGTTTACCCTATAGTCACCTAGCATGAAGGGTTAACTCCACCCATTAAAGGGCAAACAACATTCAAGCCTCAACTACAGTGATTGTGGTGGGAGAGCACATAACCCACAAGAAACATACCTGGAGCACAGTGCTTAGGTGATCTGAGAGACTATGCCACTGACCCCAACACGACAGCTTCACCATAAAACCATCATAACAAGTTTGGGAGTCATAGCAGATCTACCTAAAATGCCTCAAACAAAAGAACAAGAAAAATCCCCAGAAAAAGAATGAAATGAAATGGATGAAATGGAAGCACAAAAATACCAGATATAGCTTTTAGCCAAGATGGAGGCACAGGTAGATATGCTTTGCTTCCTTGCACAACCAAAAGAAGGATAATAACCAATTTAAAAAGAAAAACAACCAGAACTGCCAGAAAATCAAACTGTATGGAAGTCACAACAACCAAGAAGTTAAAGAAACATTTATCCAGACCGGTAGGAGAGGCAGAGATGGGCAGTTGGGTGAAAAGCACATGTGGCAAGGTGGCGGCTGGAAAACCAGGTGGTCCCACATTCATGTGCAGATAAACTGGGATGAACAAGTGGGGAGCAAGACAGACTGTGCAACCCAGGGTTCCAACATGGGAAAAGAAAGCTTCAAAGCATCTGGCTGTAAAAACTTGTGAGGGTTTTGGCAGGGGGAGAAACTTCCAGTCTCACAGGAGAGTCCACTGGAGGAGCCCACAGAATGCACACAAGGCCACTCACCCAGGAATCAGCACTAGAAGGGTGCAATTCACTTGTGGGCATTGGGGTAAGTAACTGAAAATGGGGCAAGAGCCAAGCAAGCAGCATTGTTTCCTCTCTAATGCCTCCCCCACATATAATGACACAACATAACAAAATGGGTTGCCCTGCCCTGGCAAATACATAAGGCTCCACCCCTTACTATGTAATAGGTGCACCCAGACAAAGAAATATAGCCCAAATGAAACAACAGGTGAAAACTCCAGAAAAAATACAACTAAGTGATGAGGAGCCAACTAGCCAACCTACCAGTTCAAAACACTGGTAATCAGGATGCTCACAGAAATGACTGAGTATAGACAAAAAATAAAGGAAGAAGTAAAGGCTGTACAAAATGAAATAAAGAAAAATATACAGGGAACCAACAGTGAAAGGAAGGAAACCAGGACTTGAATCAATGATTTGGAACAAAAGGAAGAAATAAACATTCAACTGGAACAGAATAAAGAAACAAGACTTTAAGAAATGAGAAGAGGTTTTTGACTCTGAGGGATAACTTTAAACATTCCAACATCTGAATCATAGGGGTGCTAGAAGGAGAAGAGGAAGAGGGAGAAATTGAAAACTTGTTTGAAAAAATAATGAAAGAAAACTTCCCCAGTCTGGCGAAGGAAATAGACGTACAAGTCCAGGAAGCTCAGAGGATCCCAAAGAAGTTGGATCCAACAGGAACACACTAAGGCACATCATAATTAAATTACCCAAGATCAAGGGTAAAGAGAGAATCTTAAAAGCAGCAAGAGAAAAGAAAACAGTTACCTACAAAGGAGTTCTAATAAGACTATCAGCTGATTTCTCAAAAGAAACCTTGCAGGCAAGAAGGGGCTGGAAAGAAATATTCCAAGTCATGAAAGGCAAGGACCTATATCCAAAATTACTCTATCCAGCAAAGCTATCATTTAGAACAGATGGGCAGATAAAGTGTTTCCCAGATAAGGTCAAGTTAAAGGAGTTCATCATCACCAAGCCCTTAGTATATGAAATATTAAAGGGACTTATCTAAGAAAAAGAAGAAGGTCAAAAATGTGAACAGTAAAATGACAACAAACTCACAACTATCAACAACTGAACCGGAATCACACACACACAAAACAAACTAAGTGAACAACCAGAACAGGAGCAGAATCACAGAAATGAAGATCACATGAAGGGATATCAGTGAGGAGGGGGAGGGGGAGAATGGGGGAACATGTACAGGGGATAAGAAACATAATTGGTAGGTACAAAATAGACAGGGGGAGGTTAAAAATAGTATAGGAAATGGAGAAGCCAAAGAACTTGTATGTATGACCCAAGGTCATGAACTAAGTGAGAGGAAAGCTGGATGTAAGGGGGGTACAGGATCAAGGGGTAAAAAGGGGAGAAAAAATGGGACAACTGTAATAGCATAATCAATAAAATATACTTTAAAAATACCAGATGCAGCCCTGGCTGGTGTAGCTCAGTGGATTGAGTGCGATCCTGCGAACCAAACAACCGCAGTTTGATTCCCAGTCAGGGCACATGCCTGGGTTGCAGGCCAGTTCCCAGCAGGGAGGGCAATTGTACTGCATGAAAGGCAATTATACATTGATATTTCTCTCCCTCTCTCCTTCCCTTCCCCTCTAAAGATAAATAAATAAAATCTTTAAAAAAAACCAGATGCAGAGTTTAAAACAATGGTTAAAGATGCTGAAGCACCCTAAAGGAAGAATGAATGATTTCAGTGAGAACTTAAACAAAGAGATAGAAAGCATTAAAAAAAAACAACCCATAGAAATCATGAATAAGAACCAGTCAGAAATGAAGAATACATTAGAAGTAAACAATATCAGAATAGGCAAAGCAGAGGATCAAATCAGCAAATTAGAGGACAAGATACAGTCACTACCAAACATAGCATGAGAAGATAAAGAGAATTCAGAGAAATGAGGAGAGTCTGAGAGATCTTTGGGACAACTGCAGTGCAACAACATCCGCATCACAGAGGTACTAAAAGGAGAAGTGGGCAAAAGATAGAGAATCTGCTTGAAGAAATAATGGCAGAAAACTTCCCTAACTTGGTGGAGAAAAAACTCACACAAGTCTAGGAAGCACAAAGGTAAGCCCAAAGAGACCCACACCAGGACACATCATAATTAAAATGGCAAAGGTTAAAGACAAAGAGAGAATCTTAAAAGCAGCACAAAGGAGACAGTTAGTTCCTACAATGGAGTTACCATAAGGCTGTCAGCTGATTTTGAACAGAAATACTTGAGGCCAGAAGAGATTGGCACAAAGTATTCAAAGTAATAAATAAAACATGATCTCACCTTTAACAGGAACCTAATCAACAAAACAAAGAAACAAGAAAAATATAACCAAAGACACTGAAATTGAGAACAGGCTGACAGCGACCAGAGGGGAGAGGGGAGGGAATTTCAGGGGAAAAGGTGAAGGGTTTGCAGGAACCAATATAAAGGACACATGGACAATAACAAGGGGGAGTGGAAACGGGAGGGAGGTGGGGGGGAGGCTGGAGTAGGGGTGGCTGAGATGGGGATAAAAGGTAGAAAACTGTACTTGAACAACAATTAAAAAACAAACAAAGACTACTCTACCAAGCAAGGCTATCATTTAAAATTAAAGGCAAAATAAAGAGCTTCCCAGAAAAAAATGGCTAGGAGTTCATTACTACCAAACCAATATTGCAAGAAATGTTAAAGACACTCCTTTAACAAGAAGAAGAAATATAGAGAAAAAGGAATGCAGGTCTAAAGAAAAAATGGCAATAAATAAATAAATGTCTATTTATAATAACCTTAAACGTAAATGGATTAAATGCTCCAACTGAAAGACATAGGGTAGCTGAATGGATGAGAAAACATGATCCATACATATACTATCTAAAAGAGACCCACCTCAGAACAAACAATCCAATTAAAAAATCAGCAAAGGACCTGAATGGACACTTCTCCAAAGAGGACATACAGATCGCCAATAGACATATGAAAAGATGCTCAATGTTACTAATGATCAGGGAAATGCAAATTCAAACTATAATGAAATACCATCTCACACCTGTTAGAATGGCTATCTATCATCAGCAAATCAACAAACAAGAAGCATTGGCGAGGTAGTGGAGAAAGGGAACACTCATGCACTGTTGGTGGGAATGAAGGCTGGTACAGGCACTGTGGAAAACAGTATGGAGTTTCCTCAAAAAATTAAAAATGGAACTGCTTTATGATCCAGTGATTCCACTTGTGGGAATATATCCAAAGAAACCCGAAACGCTAATTTGAAAGACTATATGCACTACTATATTCATTGTAGGGTTATTTACAATTTCTGTCAATACTAAATATATATTAAATTCTATATATAAAAGTCTGGAGAAGTGTCATTCTGAAAATTATTCTTTAAATTATATTTAAAAATCTGTATTTAAAATACTTGTTTTGTTCTATTAGTTTGGATTGGTTCTTTGGGGGATTTAATTTTGTAGAGTTTCTTTGCCTATTTACTATCATTTTCTCTAACATTAAACATTTTTTTTTGATATCCAGTTTGCTCATTTCCCCAGCTTTAAAAAATTTTACTATCTTTTCACTAGTGTTCTATTCACTCTTGGTTCTTTCCAATTTCATCTTCACGTCTATTGATGGCTTTTTTTCACACTTTTTCAGTCTTACTCTTCACTAAGCTCTTCCTTTTATGCTTGTGCTTTTTATTCAGAGAAGTGCATCATTACCTTTACAATGTGTGGCAAAATATTTAGTTCTAATTTTCCTCTATTTGGTGGTACCACTTTTCTGGTGAATGTCCTTCATCTGCCACTTGTTTTTCCTGTTTCTTTTATCCTCTCTCCTCTTTTAGGGGGATACTTCAACCTGTTTTGTGGTATTGAATTTTATCTCCCAATTTCGCCATTGAAAGTGGAATTTCAAAGGAATTTGTGCTGTTCTCCTTGTTGCTTTTGGAGACCTTCCATGAAGAGAAGGGGCAAATGCCAACTTGATGATGCAGTCTTCAATCCAGAAGTTACCAGCATGTTCTCCAACTTTTTATCTTGAAAAATATGAATCTTAAGATATGTAAAACTATCACAATGGAATACATACCCCCCAATGACTTTTACTTAGATCCACCAGTTTTCAACATTTTGAAAATAAGTTGTAGACTCTGCCAGAAAAAAAAGAAGCAAAAAAAACATTTAAATATTTATGATTATTACTATTTATGTCTATGCATTATATGCATAGTTTATGATCTTCAGACACAGACTCTGTGCCAAGGGTTCCAGTGGAAGCAGGTTATTGGGAAGAGCAAGGGACATGGCTTGGAGACGGAAGAACTGGTACATGGAAGAAAAGGTAGCCAACGTAAGATGCAATAACGAGCCAGCCACCAAGAGTGGGTGACTGCCTCATAATCCTAGGAAAACTCTGGGGGAAAAGTGCAAAACACGTGCAACAGAATTATCCCAGCTAAAGACTGGGGCTGAGGGAAGTTGTGGCATTTATTAACTCTCTCTCCCCAGTCACTGGTTCAGGAATTTCCCTCAGGGGGTATCAATTCCGGCCCTCTGTGTGTGGGCCAAGTGTGTCCTGGCAGGCCTTCAACCAAGACACAGTTGCTGGCTGACAAAAGGGAACACCAACGGTTTTTTAACAGCTAATTTAACACATTTGAACAAGAAGTTAGAAATAAAACTGCTTAGAACAATGTACTTACGAAATTATTAAAATAAGAGACATGTAACAGACAAAGAGAATCTTTTTAGGAGCAATTATGATTGAGATTAGCTGTCATCGTATCATTTTTTCCTCTTATTATATCGACTAAAACCCGAAGTAAAGAGGTCAGTGGATCAGTGACTGTCTTTCTAGTCCATCACACTGTTGTGTTGCCCTGCATCTCAGGCCTGTTAGATTCATGAAGTGTAAAGATTAATGAAGTCAGATTAAATTAATGAGGCTTTCCTCTAAGTCTGAAAAAAATAAATTTATTTCATTTTTATTAAGAATAAATATTAAAGCATGTTAAATGTTATATTTTTTGGTATCTAGTAAAATGATCATATTGTATCATTTAATTTTAGATCTGTCTTTTGCAAACAGTATATAGCTGAATTTTAATGTCTGTATGTATATGTTTAATTTTAACCATTTCTTAGGGTCTGTCTTTTAATATGAAAATTTAACAATTATTTTTTATTACTTTTCTAGAGAGAAAGAAAATGAGGGAGAGAAACATTTATGTAAGAGAGAAACATTGATTGGTTGCCTTGTGTATGCTCTGGGATCGGGTATCGAATCCACTACCTAGGCATATGCCCTGACTGAGAATTGAACCCACAACCTTTCAGTCACAGGATGATGCTCCAACCAACTGAGTCACAATGGCCAGGGCAAGCTTTATCACATTCTTATTTACTATGATGACTAACCTGTTTGAAATTATTTTTTCCATCTTAACTTTAATTTTTCTTCCTCTTTCAATAAAAGTTTTCAGTCACTTTCTGTTTTACTTTCTTATTAGATTGCTTTCTTTTACTGTTTTCTTCACCTGCTTAGGAAGTTATAAATTCCTCCTCTATTTTTCTACAGGTTAATATAAAATATTTACCTTATTTTTATCAACACCTAGAATATATTGATATACCTATTCTCCCACTGAATTAAGTAATAATCTCAGCAAACTTATTTTTCTTCCTCTTAAACTTCTACATCCCACCATCTGCAATATTTTAATAATTTGGGATTCTGACTTATGATTATTTTAAATTTCTTTTTTTTTTCATTTTTTCTTATTTATTTATTTTTTTACATTTTTCTGTCTTTTACTCCTGTCCCAGTCCACCCCCCCAGTGCTCCCCATCTCCCTCCCATTTCCACCCCCCTTAGTTTTTGTCCATGTGTCCTTTATACTTGTTCCTATAAGATTTTAAATTTCTTAAGATTGACATTTAAATACATATTTAACCTGTTTTTTACTCTCCATTGTTCCTCCCTCATGAGCACTAATTTATGTGTGTGTCTGTGCATGCATTTATTTATTTAAAATTTTCTTTTTCTCTCACTTGAGAACACTTTTTCATTGCTTTTTAGAGAGAGAAATGAGAGAGGAAGGGAGAGAAACACTGATGTGAGAGAGAAGCAGTGAACGGTTGCTTCCCAAATGTGCAGGCGCCGGGGATTATACCCACCCTGACTGGGGATTGAACTGCCCCCCAGGTAGGTGCCCTACGAGGAATCAAACCCTAACTCTTCAGTTAGAGGATGGTGCTCCAGCCCACTGAGCCACACTGGCCAGTGCACATGCTTATTTATGTACGAGGCATAATTCGAACGATCAATTTTTTACCCTTTTTGGTGTGCAGTTCCATGAATTTTGACAAAAGCATATGGTTGTGCAACCACGTCCACAATCAGGATACAAAGCAGCTCCCTTACTCCAACAGCCCTCTCGTTCCTGTTTGTGGTCAACGCTTCCCCTCCACTGCAGTCCCTGGCGCCACTGATTCACTGCACCCATGGTTTTTGTCTTTTCCAGTACGTGGCTTTTTGGGCCTGGCTTCTTTCACTTAGCACAATGACTAGAGATTCATGCATACGTTGCACGTATCAGTAATTGGGTCCTATTTTTGTTGAGTAGTATTTCATATCGATGTTTTGTGTCCCATATTTTCCTCTTGGAAACTTATTTTGCTACTGCAATTCTTTCAAAAAGTTTCTAAAGCCAGTAGACTTTTGAAGTTCTTGTTTGTGTGAATATATTTTTATTTAAACTTGTGTCTAAATGCTATTTCAACTGGTGTATATTTTGGTTTAACATAATTTTGTCCAGACCTTTGTAGATATTTTGGCACTTTCATCTAGCGCCTAGTGCTGTCTATCGATATACCTGGTGACAATCTCATTCTAGTCCCTTTATAAGCAATTTGTATAAATTTTATCTCTGGAAACTTTCAGATGTTTCTTTTAATTGTGTTCAGAGGTTTTACCATGTTTTACTAATTTTTCTTGTCTCTTGGTGGGGTTATTTCAATCTTAACATTGAATTTTTTTGTAGGTTTTTTAAAAGATTTTATTTATTTAGAGACAGGGGAAGGGAGGGAGGAAGAGAGAGAGAGAACCAATGTGTGGTTGCCTTTCACGCGGCCCCCACTGGGGACCTGGCCTGCAACCCAGGCATGTGCCCTCACTGGGAATCAAACTGGCAACTCTTTGGTTCGCAGCCTGAGCTCAATCCACTGAGCTATGCCAGCCAGGGCTTAACATTGAATTTTTATTAAGCTTGTGAAGTGTTCTTTGCTCCCTCTCTTTTCCTTTACATTCCCTTCTGGGACTCCTTTTGCAATGAAAAGTGAACTATTTGAATTAATCTTCTATAGTACTTAACATTTTTCTATACTCTTTCTCTGTATTTTTGTTCTACTTTTGAATGCTGTGATATTCCAAATCGTTAATTTGTTCTTTAGCCATATTCAGTCTATTACACCTAACTATTTTTCTAAGTTATTTACTCAGCCATCATATTTTGGATTCTTAAGAACTATTTTTTCCTGCTCTTTTATTTTGTGATTATGGGTTTTTTCAATGCAACATTATTTCAAACAAACTCCACGAGACAGCTCTCGTTTTTTTGATGGTGGTGGGTTATTACCACGGCATTTAGCACCACAGATCAGAGCCTGATGCATAGTACTCAGTGGTATTTGTTATGTGAATGAGTATGAAAATTCCAGTTAGATTTTGAAATTAATATCTTGTATTTCCTGGATTATGTTTTACTCAAGGGCCCACTTTTTGGTGCCTTTACCTACATCCCTCTCTTTCATGTTTTCTCCAAGTGTTTGTCATTCTTGGTTCATGTATGTGAATTCAGGACTTGTTTTAGTATTATAGGTGATTGGCAGAATTTTTTCCTCGAGCTGGGTAGGTGTTTTTTTCTCAGCAAATTTCTCTCCAGAGTTGGAGAGCTGGTGTATTTTCTGCCTGTGAGCCAGCTATGTCAACTGGCATACTTCATTGTAAGGTGCTGATACCTGAAGAAGTGAGGTAGATTAGGGACACCCCCAGTCCCATTATGAAAGTAAATCCCATGTTGAAGGCAATAGTGATTCAGAGCTCAGGCTCCAGATTAACTGTCCCAATTTATCACAAGCTTTATTACTTTGGAAAAGTTTCTTACTCTCTCCTATGCCTTCTTTGAAAATGAGGATAAAAGAATACCTACACTTTAATTACCTTACCAGCTCTTACTAAATAAATTTTAAGTGAAGTGATATACATTACATATACATGTAAAATTTAGAGCATTTAAAATTTTACATACGGACACATTATTATTGTTGTTATCCTTTTCACCTTGGACAGAACCATCTCCCCTTTAGTTTTCCTGCCATTTCTGCTGTGAGGTCTGAAAGTGCCTTGAGTTTTGTTCTACTTCTCTTTCTATTCTGACAAATCATTCCTAAAACTAGTTTTATCATTTGCAAAATGAGGATAAAAATAGTGTCAACTTAATTAGAACGCATTATTTAGTTTTATAAAATGTTTAGAAAATTGCCTGGCATGTGGTGCTGTGTTAAGTGTTCAATAATTGAACTAGACCTATGTGTCAGCAGATCAGTCTCTTTCTGTTTCTTATTATTGTCACCTATGTCTTCTGTTTATTAGGCTCATTTAGACTCTAAATGTTACTTTGCTCTTGTTTTATTCTAGGCTTACCTGCTCTTAGGAGGTTCGCACTCAACCTCAACTACAATGCTGCCACTATAATTATCTAATCATGTTCCTCTTCTTAAAACTCACTTCAGAGCCTTTTACATCACCTATTTATTTTTTGCATCCAATCTCAAGCCATTTAGTCTTCTTCAAAGGAAAACAGACTATGCATTATTGAGCCCCTACTTAACAACAGGAGCTCCCTTATTGTATCTTTATAACAATCTACCAGGTAGGTAGGTATTATTAATATGTATGTTTTTACATACTGTGGACTCGAAGAAGTGAAGTAACCTGCCTGTAACGCAAAATTGTTAAGAAGGACAAAAATTGTTAAGAAGGACTAAGAATTTTTTTTTTTCAGGCTTCACCTGAACCCTGAGAGCTCTCCACAGGCCCTCTGTGCCATGTTACCCCTAGACACCACAGCCTCTCACACGCACACAGCTTTGCAAGTAGTTTTCAGCAATTTCCTACCTAATATTTATTTGCTGTTTCTTAGTGGTTCCACTTTCTTTGTCTTTTTTTACAGTACACAGGCTTTTCTACCTTCCTAATCCCATAACACTTTGTGTATGTCATTTAACCAGTGAACTCTGAAAAATACATTGCTAATGAGAAGAATGAATCCTTTTCCACTTTTAGTTTTCAAGGTATCTTATTTTGAAAAAATAGGTTTCCAAATACTAACTTGCTTTAAATGATTACCCATACAACCCCCCTACATAAACTTTACCTAGGAAAACCCCTGCCAAGTTAGACTACATGAAGAGCTCTTCTACAATTATTGAATAAAAGTTTACATTACTAGAGATTTCGTCATTATGGGTTATTGGGAATTGTTTGTCTTCTATAATGGGAAGTTATTCTCAGAGGAATACTGATTAAAATAGAAACCAGATGTGTTTTTCAAGACTGGACTGAAAAAATGATCAACAAATAGAAAAGTAATATAAAAATGACCTAAGATGGTTTCTAGAAACTTGAAGCATGGGTATGACAGAAAAAGTATGTGTGTACATGTATGTGTGTGAGGGACATTCAGAAGAGTAGAGGAGAAAAATGCACAGGAGAAGCGATGAAGGATGAAGAGAATAAGAACAGCTCTAGAATTCAAAACCAAACCAAACCAATTCCTATAGATATGTATTTGGCATCACCAAGGAAATAACATAATTTAATTTTGCCTGTAAACCAAGAAAGCAAAAAACAGGGATAAGGTGGTTTCTCAGCACTAATTAGATGAGAAACTTTGTTAAAATAAAAAAAAAACCTTTTAAATGTAAAATATGACATGTTTTGGATGTGGTAAAATAATCCAGAAATTTTATGTTTTCATCCCTTCTCTTCCACCTAATTATAGGGATAAAACAAAAAATAATGTGTTTAATGATGCTTTTGAGTTTGCTTCTTGATTTTATATTTGATTATATTAGAAATAAAGTATATTTCTTATGACAATATACCAACATCCTGAGTGGAATAAAATGAAATGGAAAGCATGAAGAAGGCAATTCAGGGAAGGGAGGAGTCCATTATAAATAATTTAATTACTATTTAAAATTTAGTCTTTAATTACTCCTTTAGTTACTACGATCTAGAATTATCCTCTTTACTTTTTTTATTCAAGGCAAAAGTTTTAAAAAAGTGAATGTTACACTAATAAACAAGACTATCTTAAAATAATTTAAAATATGGCAAAACTTCACTTATTTGAAGTCCTCTTGTTACCATTCAAATTGAGTTTGGATTGAAATCTATCTTTTGCTTTTCAGATATTTCCAAGATAGTGTAAATTAATAGAATAAATCAGTTGTCATAGGAGATTTAAAAATATTTAAGAGAGAAAGTGATTTTCAAACATCTTTCAGTACCCTTACACCCACATTGGCAGATTAGCTGATAAGCTAGTCCCAAAGTTTTCTTCAAGCTAGGTGACAGTTTGATTTATTACACATATAGTATGTGGCATTAATAAACAGTATTGCTTTTAAAATGCACTATAATTTTGGATTTTGACTAATTCAGCAACTTTCTAAACTCGTGATACAATGCATCCAACTTCCAAGCCACTTGGGCCTAGAAAGCAAAACCATATACATGTGCAGCCAAATAATTCTATTAGACAGAAATCAGTCTGGTTTTATTGTTTTCCTAGCCACTGTCATATGACTGATATGATTGTCTTTTTCTCCCCAGATAACTAGTTTTTCTTGGCATTAGATAAACCAAATTTTTAGTTTTTGACATGTTCTTCTGTTGCGTAATCTATTATGGTATCATATGGTGATAGGAGCTACTCTACTACTACATTTCTCTATTAGCATATTTCCTTAAGGAAATATAAAAATTAGAAGCAATATTCTTTTAGGTAAAATAACCAGAAAGCATACTAAGTTTTGATTTCTTTTTAAAAAGAAATCACACAGTTATTAAGAGATTTCTTTTTACAGTGTAAATTAACCTATATTTTGACAACTTTGAAACCCACTGAAGGCTAAAATCAAATAATACAATTGTTTTTGGCTTTTACAATAAGGTCCCATAACAAAGCCTTATTTTGATAATTTCATGTGTTAGAATACTGGAGCCTAGGATGTTCTGGCTGTCAGAGATGTTCTTAATTAGAAACATAAGGGAGGATGGCTCTTAACATTTTCATCCAAGTACATATGTAATACTGGCATGAAGAAAGCTTTCTTTTTGCTGAAGAGTCCCTTAAAAAGAGATTGTGTTTCTACTTCCACATCTTTGCGGTTATCGATCTAGTTGATCTGAAAGATGCTTACTGGTTCTCATTTCAAGGGAGTAAGAGGTCCAGATCGCTTTGATCTAGACTGAGGAGAGTTTTGGGTTATAGCATTCCTGTCACCAAACTTTCCAGCTGCCCGATTTCCCCTCCGGTGCTGGCCCTCTCAGTCTTCTGTAGGTCTGCAAATGACACCACTATTTATCCTGTTACAAATGTCAGACACCTGGAACCTAACCTTGACTCCTCCTTTTCTCTCGCATTAAACTTATCATTAGGTTTTGTCTCCAACATTATCTGCCCACTTCTGTCCACCTCTCCACCATGATCCTAGTGTATGGTATCATCATCTCCAGCCTGGATTACATCATAGCCTGCTAACTGATCTTCTTCAACTCTGCCATCCTCTACCAGGGGTGTCCAGCCCACAGCCCATGGGCCACATGCAGCCCATGGGTGGCTCTGAATGTGGCCCGACACAAAATTGTAAATTTACTTAAAATCTTTTTTTTGCTCATCAGTTTTCATTAGTGTTTGTGTATTTGATATGTGGCCCAAGACAACACTTCTTTTCCCGGTGTGGCTAAGAAATGTCAAAAGGTTGGACTCCCCTGCAACCATCCTCCACAAAGTTTTCAGAACGATCACATTACTCACTGATTATAATCCTTTTATAGATTGACAAACCTTTAACCAGACTCATCAAGAAAAAGAGAGAGAGGACCCAAATAAATAAAATCAGAAATGAAAGAGGAGAAATAACAACTGACACCAAAGAAATACAAAGGATTTTAAGAAAATACTGTGAACAGCTATATGCCAAAAAACAAGACAATCTGAATGAAATGGGTAAGTTCCTAGAAACATACACTCTTCCAAACTAAATCAGGAAGAATCAGAGAATCTGAATAGAAAGATTATACCTAGTGAAACTGAGGCAGTAAAAAAAAAACTCCTAACAAACAAAAGCCCTGGACCAGAAGGCTTCACAGGTGAATTTTACCAAACATTCCGAGAAGAACTAACACCTCTCTTTCTCAAACTATTTCATAAAATTCAAGAAGAGGGGAAGGCTCCCTAACTCATTTTATGAGGTCAGCATTATCCTAATTCCAAAACCAGATAAAGACACTATAAAAAAAAGAAAATTATAGGCCTATATCCCTGATGAACATAGATGCTAAAATCCTCAACAAAATATTAGCAAACTGAATACAGCAATGTTTTCAAAAAGATCATACACCATGATCAAGTGGGATTTATTCCAGATATGCTAGGTTGGTACAACATTAGCAAATCAATAAATGTAATTCTATATAAACAAAATGAAGATTAAAAACCACATGATCATATCAATAGAAGCAGGAAAAGCATTTGAGAAAATCCAGCACCCACTTATGATAAAAACTCTCAGTAAAATGGGAATAGAGGGAACATACCTAAACATAATAAATGCTATTATGACAAACCCACTGCCAGCATCATACTCAATAGGCAAAAACTACAAGCGTTCCCCTTAAGATTGGGAACAAGACAGGGATGTCCATTTTCACCTCTCTTATTCAACATAGTACTGGAAATTCTAGCCACAGCAATAAGACAAAGATAAGAAATAAACACTTCCCAGGTTCATGGATAGGAGGGATTAATTAACATCATTAAAATGTCTATACTACCCAAAGCAATCTATAGATTCAGTATAAATCCTATCAAGACTGCAATGACATATTTCACAGAACTAGAACAAATATTTCAAAAATTTATGTGGAATCACAAAAGGCCCCACATAGCAACAGTAATCCCGAGGAAGACCAAAGTTGGAGGTATCATGCTATCTAATATCAAACTACCATAAGGCCATAGTAATCAAAACAGCATGGTACTGGCATAAAAACAGACATATAGATCAATGGAACACAATAGAGAGCCCAGAAATAAATCCACACCTTATAGTCAATTAATATTTGACAGAGGAAGCAAGCACATGCAAATGACTAAAGATAGTTTATTCATGAATGGTGTTGGGAAAACTGGACAGATACATGCAGAAAAATAAAACTAGACTGCCTTCTTACACCACACACAGGAATAAATTCAAAATGGATCAAAGATTTAAATGTTAGACCTGAAACCACAAAAATCCTAGAAGAAAACAGACAGCAAATCCTCAGATATTGCTCATAGCAATTTTTTATCAAATATATCTCTACAGGCAAGGGATACAAAAGAAAAAAATAAACAAATGGCACTTTATCAAACTAAAAAGTTTTTGCACAGTAAAGGAAATCATCAACAAAATAAAAAGACAACCCACAGAATGGGAGAACATATTTGCCGATACATATGATAAGGGGTTAGTATCCAAAATTTATAAAGTACTTACAAACTCAATACCAAAAAAACAAACAACCCAATTAAAAAATGGGCAAAGGACCTGAATAGACACTTCTCCAAAGAGGACATACTGATGGCCAATAGACATATGAAATGATGCTCAACATCACTAATCATCAGAGAAATACAAATTAAAATCACAATGAGATACCATCTCATACCTGTCAGAATGGCTATCATCAATAAATCAACAAACAAGTGCAGGTGAGGATGTGGAGAAAGGAGAACTCTTTTGCACTGTTGGTGGGAATGCAGATTCATGCAGCCACTGTGGAAAGCAGTATGAAGATACCTCAAAAAATTAAAAATGGATCTGCCTTTTGACCCAGTGATCCCTCTCCTGGGAATATATCTAAAAGAACCCAAAACACTAATTTGAAAGAACATAAGCACACCTCTGCTCATTGCAGCATTATTTACAATCACGAAGATATGGAAGCAGCCCAAGGGCCCATCAATAGATGAGTGGATAAAACAACTATGGGATATTTATACAATGGAATACTACTTGGCTGTAAAAAAGAACAAAATTTTACCATTTGTGATAGTATGGATGCACCTGGAGAATATTATGCTAAGTGAAATAAAACAGAGAAAGATAAGTGCCATATAATTTCACTGATATGTGGGATCTAATGAACAAACTGAACTAATGAGGAAAATGGGGACAGACTCATAGATGGAGAGCAGGATGACAGCTAGTGGTGGGAGAGGTGAGAGGGTGGAGGGATTGAGCAAAAAGGAAAAAGGGCTCATGGGCTTGGACAACAGTGTGATGATTGCTGGGTTGTGGGTGGTATAATGGGACTAAATGGTAATGGAAAAAAATACAATAAAGATTAAATAAAAAAAAGATTAAAAGGAAAAATAAAGCTAATGAATTAAAAATTAAACCAATTTTGTTATTGACATTCATGAAGCATTTACAAAAATTGTTATTGCAAATTTTACCCCTCATTCTGTTGCTTTGTTATGTAGACAATGAATATGGAACCAATGAATGACAATTTAAAGCAAAGATTATAATAACCCTAATTACGCAGGCTCTGTGTTGTTTTTCATAATGTTCTCATAGGGGTTAAGCAAAACTATCTTCACATCCATTATAACACTTTTCAACTGTTCCAGAGCACCACTAGGCTGTCAAAACCAGTCACTAACATATAGCGCTTAATCAGCGCTTAATGAGACCAATTCTTTGCTAAAATTAAGCATTAATTAAAGGAGAATCAAGGTGATAAAACATAAATTGTACATAACTTCACTACGTAGTAATTTCCAAATTGAAAAAAAAAGCTCTTGATGAGATCTTGCTGCAGGTCTGAAGTCACAAGGTGATCCAGTGAATTAATAACACAATTTGAAGAACTTTAATTTTAGATTAGCATTTCAGAAAACTTTTTATAAATATAAAATTAAATAAAACACAAATTTTTATAGACTCAGAGACACACAGAGTCAATTACATTTGTAAACTGAGATATTTATATAGTTGAGTCACAGGCACACCACAGTTTTGAGTATATGACTCAGACTTTGTATCTTATATACAGTTAGTCTGAAAATGTTAGGGCATTATTCTAAGAGTAAGCACAAAGTTTATATAACTGGGGATATATAGCACAAATTGCTCAATTACTTTTGAGATTTTACTCCAGAGTTTAAACTACTGTCTTTGACCAGGTCTACCAGATTTGGAGTAGACACGTCTGTGCTTCAACTCCCTATCACACTTAGTAAACCCAAATTCTTATAATCTTGACCTTCAAAGTTCGTTGTGATTTGGTTCCTGCCTGTTTTTTTCTGTCTCAGTCGTCCCTCACTACGCTCCCCACTGTTCATGTACTCCATTTACAGTGGCCTTCCTTCACTTCCAGCAACACACCAAGTCATCCCCGTTCCTGGAAGCTGAAAATTGACCTCCTCCAATAGCTCTGTCCTATTTAAAGTAGGTGCCTCTACCCGTTTACCTCTCCATCTTCTATTTCCTCAAACACCTTCTTTGTATCCTAATATCTCCAACCTACCCCAACACCCTACTCACATCACAGATTTATCTGTTTATGTTTGTTCTCTCACCGGAATGCATGCTCTGTAAGGGTAGAGATCACTTCCAGAATATTCACCATGGCATTTCTAAAAGTCTAGGACAACATCTGGCACCAAGTAGCTATTCGATAAATATTTGTTTAGTGGATGAATCCAGGCCATAAGTACTATTGGTTGTATGGCATGATCCAATGCTGAGGCTAAATTTATGGACTGGGACTGACAGAAGAAGAGACCAAGATAAATCTGTAGTGTGACGACAGCTGTGGGCATGTAGTGGAAATAAATCTTGGCCCACACACTCAAATATGCAAGAAATTACATTTAAACTTATGTGTATAACTTGACCTTGTTTCAACTTTGAGAATTTCATCCCCTGCCCCCAGTTGTGGAAAACTTAACCTCAATTATTCTTGGGTTTCCTTGTTCTGCTTCAAGATGGGCTCAAGGGTTTGTTTTGGGGCCAAAGCAAGGGCCTGTGGTTGTTGAGTCATTTGTCTACTTCGGTTACTTCTGAGGGTGTTCACTGACTCCACTCACGCAGTTCCCCCAGGTCTGGGCTCCCTGCAGTTTCCAAGATTTCTTTTAAAATATGGGGCATCTTTTTGAGGGGTTCTTATGGGTCCATCTGTTCAGAGACACGAGGCAGTCCTTACTCTCTGGAGCTTTTCTGCTTCTGCTGTGTGCTGTGGTGTAACCGGAAATATAGGAGCTTTACTCCCTGAATGGACTTCTTTCCTAAGCTCCCTGGTCTGTGGACTCCACCTTCCATGAACTGCTTATCAAAGGCACTTCGATGCTTCCCTTTTTTCAGAGAACTTAGCATAACCCTTTGAAATGGATTTAGGCTTTACTTAAGTCAGGAAGTAGATACGGCTTTTTTCTCCCCCATCTTCCCTTTCCAATTACAAAGCCCGGCTGTCTTTTCGAAAATATGAAGAGCAGAAAGAATAGTATAAATGAGCACAACTTAATATTTCGTAAACTTATTCTACTGATAAGAGTTGAATAAGCTGTGTCAGAATAGAGGCAGAAAGTGCAATTGTGATCATGTCCCTCTTTTACTTAATATACTGCAGTGGCTTCCTATTGCTGCTAGGATCCACATCAAACTCCTTGACCTTGCCCACCACGCACTGCCTGCCTCCCCAGCCTCCTCAGGCACCACACTCCCTCTCATTCTTCCTACTGGAGCCACACTGGTGGTTTTGTTGTTGGAAAAGACATGCTCTCTCTCAACACATGGTCTGTGTAATACAGGTACCTCCTCATCTGGTTAATTCCCAGTCAGCCATCAGATTTCAGCTCTGCTGGCCTTACTGTAGGGACACCTTCCCTGCTGCCACCTGTTGTGCATGCTCACACCTTTTCTTCATACTTTGTCTGTGATGATCACTTGCTCTCATGAGATGAGAGATGGAAAGGATAACTACAATGAAATGACATTTTCATCTGTCAGATTAGCAAAATCCCCAAAGTTCGACAATACACTATTTTGAATAAATAGGCACTATTATGTAATGCTAGCGGGACTGTAATACTAGAATAACTTCCATGGAGGGTAGGCAATATCTATTTAAATAGTAAATATATATACTGCCTGACCCAGAGAAATTCAGGAAATGAATCCTACAGATATATTTCACTGTAACAAAAATGACACATTTATAGCTTTTGTCTTTGCAGCATCTATTTTTTATAAAAGAAAAAAGACTGGAAGAAATGAAATGTTCATCAATTGTAGGCTAGTAAAATACACCATGATATATACTCATTCAATGGAGTACTATGCAGCTGTCAAAAGTGAATACATTTCTTAAATACTAAGATGGAAAGATTTTCCATTTTTACTAAGTAAAAAAATGCAAAATGTAGAACATGATGCATGGTATGCTATTTTTTGTATAAAAAGAGAAAAAGTAAAAAGAAATATATGCACATATATGTATTTAATTTGCCTGTATATGCATAGGAAACTCTGGAAAGATAATTCATGAAACTAACGATGATTACCTATATTTTGGGGAAAGGGTGGGGAAGTAGGAGAATGAGGAATAGGATAGGATCTAAGAATAAAAGTAATGAAAATGCTTAAAGATGGTCTTTTCTACTGATTATGTTATACATACTTATGAATGTGGCATACATTTAAAATTCATTATTGAAATGCAAAATTAATTGAAGAAAACAATTTTCTAGAATTGACCTCTTCATGAAGTAGGGATATAACAAAGGTCTCTTAAGCAAAACTAGCTGGTTGTTATTACTTTAACAACTGCCCATATTTTCATTATATTCACTGAAATAGATTCTTGTATTCTTTTTACATATTCTACCTCTAAATCAAACTAGACAAATATTAGGCACTGTTTCTTTTGGAAGAATCCCAGGTGCTAATCTTTATTTTCTAAGGTTATTTTTTTTTGTTTTTTTATTTTTTTTAATTGTTATTCAAGTACAGTTTTCTGTCGTTTACTCCCATTAAGGTTATGTTTTTAAAAGGTCAATTTTTAAGAAAAGATGCAAGAATACCTTGTTTTAAAAATTTAAAGCTCAAAAGATGGAAGTGTTTCCAATAAAAAAATGAAGTTAACTCAACCTGGAAACAACAAAAAAGACATTTCTTCAACATTTTCTTGTAGTTAGCCTATTACTATAGTACATTAAAACAAGGACAATAAATTCTTGTCAACAGCGTTGCTACTAATAATTTTAAAAAACACAGAGGACTACCCCATGTAGAGATACGTAAGTCACTTCTGGTTTCTGGAGAATCCCTCTTGAAGTGTAAGTCTAAGAAGGGCACAAAGGAGCCCTCGCTGCAGCGTGGTGCTGGAGAAGCAGGTCATGGGTCCATCCTCAGCGTGCTGTTCTCCACTGAGGACACTGATGATCAAATGATTTAAACACACTTCCCTTGTTGAGGTGAATGCATTCATTAGTATTACTGGGACCACATTTTCACGTTACAGAGTACAACGGCATCTAATGAACTTACAGTGCATAGATCACAATCTCACACTCAGGTCATTTCCAAATTCACCCTGTATAGCAGATGATGATTCACCCTAAATAGCAGATTTTTCAGGAGGCACCAAGCACTCTTTCCCCTTTAAACTATCCATTTCTTTTATCGAAGTCTTAAGTGTTTAATTCGAAAATTTTGACTTCTAACCTGTTGTTTTTTTTAATTTAAAATCTGTAGGGTCAGTGTGTGGAATGGACAGTTTCAGTAGCTCAAATACCTTTACATGTGATCTGACAACAATTTTCATTTCTTTAGAGGGAATATCCAAGTCCTGGGAATTCTGCTCCTGCTCATTATTGTTGCCTACAAAACTAATGAGGGTACCATTCATTACCCAGTGGCATCACACTTTCTTTCCTTCTTCTCTTCTCCTTTAGAGAAATACATGATATAATATTTTTGCAGCTATCTAGCTTTCAACAGATGCAATTACATAGCAGGGCCCAAACTCCTCTGCCTCGATAAACTTAATTTCAATATCTGGTGCTTTTACAGTAACTGGGTACATTTAAACTATTCTGTGCTCTTGATTCTGTTCCCCAAAAGTATAGACACAAAGGGAAATCATAGAAACTGTAATCCAATTTCCTTGTCCTGTTTGGTCTACATGCACCACCTGGTGGTAATGTGGTGCATTTCAAATGCAGTGTGTGTGTGTGTGTGTGTGGTGAGTGTATGTTTTAGGGCTATTAACACAGGAAAAAAAATTTGATACACATTTGTAAATATTGATTTAGATTAACAGTGCAATTATTCTGCAACAAATATAAAAAAAAAGACTAGAAAGTTACTATATGTGTGCTAGAACCAGAAGTAAAAGAGAGAACAGCTCATGTTGGCAAGTAAAATAGCTTTCTTATTTACATTAGCTATAGCTCTTATAATTCCATCCATAAAGTAACATTTATTTCTTGTGCTAGTGCTCTTTTTGGGGCAAGAGGCAAATACTGGTAATCAATGTAAAATCATTTTCTTTACTTTTTAATTTTTAAGAATAATTTTTAAAACATGCATGCTTTTCTTTATATCTATCAAAGTTAAAGTTACAAGCCACAGAACCGTAAAACTGTAAGACACCATTTAATAATTTAGACTAATACACTAATTTTACAAATGTAGCTGCTGAGACTCAGGAACCTTGAGTGACTCGCCCAAGGTCATATTGGTGATTAGTGGCCAAACTCAGATAAGAACCCAGATCTTCTTATTTTCAGTCTAGACATATAAGACATAGAAGTGATGTGCATATACAATGGCAAAGTATTTCTGTATAAAGGGATATACTTTTGACTCAGCTACACTGTGCTTTAGGACAGTAAGATGTGTTAGTTCAGACTCGTAGTTTTATTCTGACATTCAGAGCACAGGGGAGTAATAGAAATGCATGCATCCTAAAGCTATAAAAAAGATCTTCTAACTGTTAAAAAGTCCCTTTTATATATGTTCAAAGTAGTATTTATCAACTTACATACAGCTGCTATGTTGTAAAGACAGTCTAAAAAATTCCCTTTTCCCTTCCAACTGCTTCAGAATCAGAGAGCTGTTTCCACCAGGGAGACACTCACTGGTAGATTTCAGCATAAACCATGTTCATAGTTCCCTCTCATGACCATTGAATGAATACTATACAAGCCTCCTTTATTCTCCCTGTTGTATTCAACTAACAGCTCACTGGTTAAGTTTTAATTGCTTCCAATGAGGTCAGCAAAGGTATTTATCGAAAGCCCTGAATAAAAGCTCCACACACATACACATGAGCACACACGCACTCACACACACGGAGAAAATCCTCCGCCTGTTGATTTATGGAAACAATTATGATTCTGCTGGAGAATTTCTCAGCTGAGAAGTAGTTTGTAGCTACAGTAGAGAGGCTCAAGTTGCACAAGGCAGACAACAGACATGGGATTCTTGTGTATCCAGCTGTTATCAACAGAACAAGTAAGTTACTGTTATTTGTCTTAAAAAACAATGCTGAATGTTTTCTAGTAGTTTATCTTTTTCTCTGGTTTTCATACTGACGGGAAAAGTAAAGTTACCAGATATCTGAGCCACGTAATTATCTATAGCAACTTCGGTGTAGAAATTATATAAAGATAAGGTTGAAGTTTTCCAGAGCAATCCTGACATTTAACTTGTGAAACGTGGGCAGTTCAGGAGAAAAAGGATTGATTAAACACAAATGTGAAACCATATAATGAAGAAATCTAGGGAAAGCATTTTTACTTTGTTACCAGCAATTTTAGAACTTACTTTAAACCAATAACTCTAATTGCAGGATGTTTCTTATCAAATAACAACTGGAATGAATGGTACAATCATATTCTGATTTATCTCTACCAATGCATAACCTTTGTAAATCTAAGTACAGAGTAGTAAAAATGCTGAAATCCTGTGAGCTGTGTGAAATGTACCTCCACAGTATATACTACACTGTGTATTACAATACTCTTTGCCCACTGAAAGTTAAACCTGCAATTTTTCATCCTCCTTTTTCCTCCTGTCCCTATTCTTAATCTCTCCCTGCAAACAGAAGTCAAGTAGCAAACAGCGTCACAGCAACTGAGCTCACCACAGCCTGCTTTTACAAGGATATCCCGGCAGAGTAAAGGAGGGACCCTGTGTTGTTGTTATCAGGCACTGAAAGGATAAGGCTAAGAGTGTGGAAAGAGCATCTACTCTTCCTTAAATCAATCTACAATTCACAGATAGGAAGAGGTCAATGACCTAGGAGCAACCATCACTGAAGCTTTAATTTTCAGTATGTTATTCATGAACACTCGGAGCACTACACTATAATGCGCAAATGGATACTGACATGGATCCTGCCAACTTTGCTCTACAGCTCATGCTTTCACATTATCTGTCTAGTGGGCACTATATCTTTAGCTTGCAATGACATGACTTCAGAGCAAATGGCTACAAATGTGAACTGTTCCAGCCCTGAGCGACACACAAGAAGTTATGATTACATGGAAGGAGGGGATATAAGAGTGAGAAGACTCTTCTGTCGAACACAGTGGTATCTGAGAATTGATAAACGAGGCAAAGTCAAAGGGACCCAAGAGATGAAGAACAATTACAGTAAGTAACGTCTTCTATTTATAGCACTACTAATGAACCACCATGAGCTGTGAAAAGATTAATTTACAAGTGACATGCTTTCCATTTCCTCTTTACTTTTGAAAAAAATTAAATGTCATCTTCTGATTTCTCTAAATTTGGATAGTTGAACTATGTTCCTAAAAACTGTTTTAAATGTTCCCCCACAGTATACACTACTTTGTATGTTCTCCTGGAACAGGGCAACTTTACTAATATTATAATTGGAGCTGATAACCAAGCTAATTTGAAAAATACACTCTCCATGTCTTAAGTTCAAATGCTCATTAGTTAAACAAAACATAAATGACATTATTCACACTGAAATATGATTTATCGTCTGCTAGAAAAACTCATTAGGAATGCTAATGAGTACTCAGTAAATGGTCACCAAAAACTACTTATTAGTTTGGGGAATGGAGAATTTATTTTTAAAAAGTAATTTGATTTTCTTTGCAAGACTAGTTCTGTGATGTAAAGTAGTCAGTGCTCGAACATGCACTCAGTGACTTGTGCACTTGTGTGTAGTTATAACACGGAAGGGCATCAGTGGCAATCTTCATTTGCTCATGTCACAGTGAGCTTGCACTGCACTGTTTAATTATTTACCAAGGCAGAAGAATAGGTTCCTCCTCACGTTTTATTGATGTACATCTTCTATGTCACGGTTCTATGTCAGCTTGAGAGAAAGGTAAATGTGAAGGGATAAATAAAAGTGAGTCGAAAAAGATGTTAATTCCATAATTTTCAACCAGTAAGCCTCATACTTTCCTCAGGAATCAGTTATTCTTTTCATGTGTAATATCAGGGTTGGGTTTATCATTTAGCACTTACGATTAATAGCCAATTTCAATAGTATTAAATGTAATGGGGTAAAATATATACCTCATGTATACATTTGAATTTTAAAATTCCTGAGTGAAAATAAATTTTGTTTGTATTACTAGTACTTGAACAATATTATTAGCATATGATCTTACAATATTGTGTTGAAGTTCATTGAAAGAGAATGCATGGGCATGATGTCCGGGACAGTGCCAGTCTTCCTAGCACATGGTTAAAACTTTTGTTACTTGTTTTAATGAATGGCTTTCAGGCTTCTTAGCTAATAATTTAACTATAATTAATATAGAATGTTAAGAACATTTTAATAGATTGTTAACAGTTATGGTTTTATAGTTACTGTTATTAATAAAGACATGCTATTCTTAGGATATTGTTCTGATTATGCTGAAGTTTAGCTAAGGAAATAACTATTTGGAAGAAAGTTTTGTGGTTGGTCACTTTTATGCAAGCAACAGAATTTGGCTTACAATCACTTCCTTTAAGTTATTCAGCTCTAGCACAGACAGAGTCCAGGTGGAAATTATAATACATAGATCTAATCCCTGCCTGGGAATGATGTTGGAACAATTTCTTACTTTTTCCAATTTTCAATTTTTCATCTGTCGGGTGTGAGATATGTACAGATGATTTCTAATATATTTTCTAGTCCATAAAGCCTATGTTATTCTAAATCACAGAAATTATGTAACACAAATGTGGAAAATCTAAATATTTGTCATTGTCACACATGTTGAATGAGATTCAGATGATATTATCTCAATGTAAGGATGAACTCTCAGAACTAATTTAAAATTGTAGTAATAAGGTTATCAAACCTAAATACTACAGAATTCTTCTATATGCTGACTAATTTCTTTTGAATGCTTTTTTTAAATAATAAAAAAGTGAAAAATTAGATGTTAAATTCAGCAAAAGTGAAAAACATGTATAATTCTATGGGATCAAACATATCTATAATTGGAATGCTTTTACATATGTCAGTTTTATTTGCATTCAAATTTCTTAAAACAGAAGCATTTGTAAATATACACAAAATGCTGAAGTTATTTTGTAGTTTGAAATAAATTTATCATGAATCTTGAGTAACTAAAAAGCCAATTTGCTAAGCCATTTCTCCTCTAATACTATGCTTCAGTAAGAAAGAAAGAAAAAAATAAAGAAAGGAACTGAACTCAGGATATTGATGGGTCTCGAAGGACTGCTTCCTTCACCAGTGTAAGCATGGCTCCACATAAGAATGTAGTTCGTAGGTATTGTTAAGATAGTGGACTGGAGCGAGTAGGTGCAGTGGAAAATCTGGGTGTATGTTTCTGCTTTCAGAAGGTGTTGGGCTGGGGTAGGTGGGTGGAAGGCCTGAAGGAAGAGAGGTGGAATGGTAGGGAGGTGGATATGATAGCTCATGTCTCACATCTTTAGGTAATTAAAAAAATTACTGTCTTGGCCAGGTAGCTCGGTTGGTCAGAGCGTTGTCCTTATACACCAAGGTTGCTGGTGTGATCCCTGGTTGGGGCGCATAGAAGAATCAACCAATCAGTGTGTAAATAAGTGGAACAGCAAAATTGATGTTTCTCTCTCGCTCTCTCAGAATCAATCAATTAAAAAAATTCAAAAAATTATCTAAGCTACCCTGGCTTGTGACAATCTTATTTTAGTCTGATCTTAATTATAGTGTTGTCTTGTGAAATCTTTTAAATTTATATTAGAATGAAATAGCAGAAAAAGCATACCAAAGAACCCAACAGAAATAAGACTTGTATTAGTAGACATACAGGCAGGGCCCAACTATGTAAATGTAGGAACCTGTGAGAGGCCAAGGGACCACATCTGTGACTCCTTGGGGGAGAAACGCTGTTACCGGAAAACTGGTCCTGAGATCTCATGCTATGATCCCCCAGGGGGCAAGAAAGCCTCTGCTCTCAAATCATTCTCTTGGGCGGCTCCACAGTTAGCCTACCGGTAGGTTTCTAAGTGATAAAACTAGAACCTAAGCTGAACTAATAAAAGGGTAATAAAAGCATACAGTGTCCCTCAAAAATGAAACACATTGCATGTTCTCTGCAGACAGAGAGTGTTAATAGCATCATAAAGGGACTGGCAATGGATGGTCAATACTTCCACTGCTGTTGTCAGAAAGAGTTTCCCCCCTGGAGAAAAGGCTGGAGGGTGAATTCAGATGATTGTTGGACCAGGGAAGCCCTCAGCAGACAGAAACAATCACTCCACACCTGACAGAAATAACACTGCTGTTTAAGCTGGGGATGAAGGTGCCGAGTGAGAGGTGGCAGCAGTGCCCTGGGCAGCCACGACCGCCCCGCCAGACAGATGTGGAGCACAGAGCTCGGTCTCTCCGGGTGCTCTCCTTGCTTCTGGCTTCCAATTACTCAAAAGCTTTGCTGTTCCCAACAATAGTCAATATCAGCCATCCCTTTTAAGGAAAAATTCTTAGCTGTCATAAACCACCAATTCAAAAAAAAAGTATGCCTTACTTGTTATAGTTAAGCATTGTTAAATTCCATAGCAAGAAAAGGGTTAGCCATTCTGAAAACTGGCCAATAATTTGGCAATATTCTCTTTTGGACTGTTAGACTGTGACGGGATATGGCCTAACAATTGGCAAAAAACAAATAAACACCATGTTGTTGGATTTGACTTTGGCTACAAAATCTTCAGCGACTCAATTGTCAACAATTCTTTGGATAAACTCCTAATCAACAATAATCTCTGCTAGTAGCGACCGAATATACACATCACCTCTAAATATGGTAAACTTGCTTATGCTCTAAACAATTCTCAGAAAGTTAACTAAAAGAACAATAATTCACATTGTCAAAATAAAAAAAGATAAAATCCAGGACAACCCCACCTTTAAAAAACATAATGAGGAACACACCTATGGGGCTGAACCAAAATCCTAGAATTATTGACAAAACGGAATCCGGTAGAACCGATGACCTGCATTCCCTTAAGTTAAACGACCAAGACTTTAACTTACAGAAGATGGGTAATGTTCTGTGGAGCGGTTTGAAATATTAGCTATTTTAGAGAAGTCTAATATTAAAGATTATCTTTCACTCCATAGGCTTCCTCTTTTCTTGGGCTAATGCAAGTGCCTCACTTACAAAGTGCTAATGATTTATTGCCACAGGTACACTTCTTATTTATTTTGTAAATTCTCATCTGAACTATCACTTTCTTTTTTGATTTAATCTTTATTGTATTTTTTCCATTACCATTGAGTACCCTACACCTCCCTCCCCTCGGCAATCACCACACAGTCGTCCACGTCCATGAGTCCGTTTTCCTTTTTGCTCGATCCCTCCCCCCACTAACCCCTGCCCCCAGGTGTCATCTTGCTCTCCATCTGTGAGTCTGTCCCCATTTTCCTTGTTGGTTCAGTTCTGAACTATCACTTTCATTTTTTTTTAATTATTTTTAGAGAGAGGGAAAGGGAGGGAGAAACATCAATGTGTGGTTGCCTCTCATGTGGCCCCCACTGGGGACCTGGCCTGCAACCCAGGCATGTGCCCTGACTGGGAATCAAACCTGCGACACTTCGGTTCACAGCCCGCACTCAATCCACTGAGCTACACCAGCCGGGGCTCACTTTCATTTCTTTATCATCCCTGAGCATCGGAACATGTATTTGCCTTTGTTACTCAGCTGTATCACAACACTTCAGCCCGTAGCTTTAGAGCAATCAGAGATGCAAGTAAACTGGAGAGAGTGGAAGGAGCCAGGTTTTAGATATAAGGAAGGGTTTTCTTTTCTAGATTTTTCTATTCATCGGCCTCAGCTAAATATGTAATCAGCTGGGGAATTTTTAAAAAACGCTAATGCCAAGTTCCACCCACAGTGATTCTTATTAAATTGATTTGGTGTGCAGCCTGGGCATCAGGAATTTTAAAAGCTCGCCACATTATCTTGACATGTCGCCAAAGCTGAGAACCACTGGTCTACGGGGATCACATTCGATTACCGGGAAAACCACAGCTCAGTTAAATCAGGACCTTAGAAGGTGGGACCGAACAAGGTATTAATGTTGGTTAAAGCTCTCTGGGGATTTTACTGGGCAGGGAGGGTTGAAATCCACTAATTAATAGGCCCAGAGGTTTTAATTCAGCCTGAATCCCCTCAGGTGTCCGAGTATGTTTTGGAATCCTTAGAAGGCTCCATGGTTAGCTTGCATCCTACAGGATTTTGAAATGGATTTTTCAGGAGTGAATCTCTGAATTATGCATTAAAGAAGTTCTTCCACTTGGCCTCTCTGACAAATCTCCGTGGTTTTAACATTTGGCGAACTGGTCTGGAGATGCGTGTGGTGACAGCTCTACAGCTGCTGTGTAAGAAGGCTTCTCTGCTGAATGAGTTTGTTGCAGAGATAAGAGGTCATTCTCACAAGGACAGGCAGGTCTGAATCTCTTTGGAAACTTCCGAGCGGTGCTGCAGCAGGCATCAATGCCAGTTACTCGGTGCTTAAATGAGCCACTTATGACCATGAACCCAGATGCCCCCAAATTAAGGTCTCACCTCCTATCATCACTGTAGAGAGTTCAAAGGAAGTGATTGGAAAAGACAACCTCCAGTCTGGATAACCCAGGAGGGAAGGAACTATAAGCCTGTAGGGTCTATCCAGGTTAGTGAGAAGCATATGAAGCTACACATTTGATCTCTCTGTAAGTATGGGGTTAAGGATCCTTGCTTCCTTCCTCTGTATCAGACAATTCTGAGCGGTGCAGTAGCTTCTTTTATATCACTATGAAATATAAGGCTTCTGCATTTTAATTGCACATATGGCACATAGAAGAAAAGGCAGGAATTGTGTGTGTCCAAGTAATAAATAAAAAAAATCCTTAAATCTAATAGGTTTCCACGCAAATTCCTCCATTTTCTAAACCATATCTAATCTTTCATGAAAAAACATTTTATTAAGGTATGATTGATATACAAAAAGTTGTACTTACTCAATGTATACACCTTGATGAATTTGGAAATGAGTATATGTCTGTGAATCATCAGAACAATTTATGCCATAAATATATCCACCACTTCCAAAAGCTTCTTCCTGCCCTTTTTATTTATAATAATAATAATTTTGTGATAAGGACACTTAATGTTATATTTAGCCTTTTAATAAGTATTAAGTATACAATCCAATAGTATAAACTAGAGCCACTGCACTGCACAGTAGATCTCTCGGACCAGTTCATCTTGCATAACTGACACTTGATAACCTCTGACAATGCCTCCCTGTTTCCTACTCCCCCAGCTCCTAACAACCACCATTCTACTCTCTGCTTCTATGAGCTTGACCTTGTTAGAATCATCCTGTAAGTGGCATCCTCTGGCATTTGTCCCTCTGTGTCTGGCTTATTTCACTTAGCATAATGTCCTCCTAGTTCATATCCAATCTTTCCACATGCAAAATTGGCTGCTAAATGAAGATCCTCTGCCTTTCACATGGTTCGGAAAGCCACGCTAAAGCGTCAGTAAACATTTAACTTGACTAAAATTCATATCTGCATGTGAGAGTCTATCTGACTTAGGTGAAGAAACCATACCACGTTCATTGACCAAAAAATCTCATTCCAGTTAGGTAGTTTTGAATGCATCTGTATAGTAATATATAAAGACAAAGGGATTAGGGCAGGGAAGGAGAGAGAATTATCCAATATCCACGTTCGGGTAAAACATGCCTTTTAAATAGACAATGCCATTGTTAGAGGGAAGATGGCTGACACTGGGGAGGACAGCTCTAGCGGGTCTCCACCTGTTCCAGTCAACTTCCCTGCGGAAGAACGTAATCACTTCTGGAGTGAACACAAGTACTTGACAGAGCCGTAAGTGAGGGTCCTGCTGAGAATAAATAGGAAGGAAATAGCTGTATGTGAGCAGGACAGAAAACGGGAAGAGAGGTGAGGGAGAACTTTATATAAAAATTAAAGGTAAACTTTATATTAAAATTTTCACAAATTTAATAAAAATTAATTTAGAGTAAATTTAAACACAAAGGATTCGAATAAAATATACAATAGCCCTTAAAAATAAGGGCAATGGAATTCAATAGATTGGTAAAATAGTGGAAGGATTTTTGAGAACAAAACAAACAAAAACAAAATAGTATACAGAGGGGCTAAAATGATAATAAGAGTATTGCAGATGTTACTCAAGTAGGGGACTTGAATTTACAAGTTAAATTTGTGCCTAAAACTGTAATAATCTTGCTTATTTATCAGGACAATTCTGAAACTGAGTTTATTTGCATGACGTAAGACTAGAGGTGAGCATGTTCAAATATCCTTAAATACCATATTTATCACATGCCGTTAGAAGCTAATATAATACTTTCCACTTATCTGCCTATTTGAACTTTAGGTGTACTTGTAGAGAATGTTCAGGAAGTGATTTGAGATGAAGTTCAGAATCGACTCAGCCTGCAGATTTTTCTCAAGGCAGCAATCCCAAACTTTGTTTCACAGAACACTAGTGCCCCTCGAGATATAATGCAGCGCAGTTTCTGTGGCCAACCATTTGGGAAATATTAAGTTACATAAAGCTGAATAAGTTCTTCATAGCAGGAATTCTCTAAACCACACTAATATGAATTGCAATGCTCTAGGATAAAACTATATATGGTTTTCCAAATTTACTTGACAAGAGAGCACACACAACCTTCACACCCTCCTCACTCTCACCCCTGACTGGGTAAAACATTTAAATTTTATTACATTGGAAACTGAGAACTATGGGATCTACCTGTCATGTCGTGAGGAACTAAACCCAAGCTTCCACTCAGTTGTTTGTTCCAAATAAAAAGGCTACGGGATTGACCTGGACCAATATTTTAAGAATGATGTTGAACTGAAGATTCGCGCCAAAGTCAGGAGCCTGATTATGATTTTGGAATGTCAGGGTAATATTTGGTGTATGGACATAGGGCTGAGATCCAGAGATTTGCCTGAGGATTTAAGAGTTTAAAGCTCTTTCTGGGTTCTGAGCAACTTAATGGAATCATTCTTCTAATTTGAAATGATGCCCAATACCTACTATTTGGGCAACCTAGAAACCAACTAAAAACTACAAATGTTTTAGGATTTCAAAAGGATTAAAAAATTTTTGTTTTATGTACCTACAAAAAAATAAACTTTTGTTTTACTTTTCAAAAAAGTAGCTTGAGTAAAAGCTGAAGTTGTTTCAACTGTATCAATAAAGAACAAGTTTCACTTACTGGCCAAAAATCTATTTAGAAATTTGAAATTTACTATAACCTGGAGGTAGAATCACAACTTTAATAAATTAATTGCAATAGCATTTGAATAGGTCACTTACATGAGATTTTAAATAGAATTGTCTTTCTAGCCATAAACAGCGCGTTTGCCTTGCCGTGTGGTTATTTGTGTTAGCATTCGGCAATGCCACTAGAATGCCGGTTCTGGAAAGACTAACTCCGATCCTGTCTCGCTCTTCCTTCCATCTCCCAATGGCAGAGGAGGGGGCACTCGGCCCTGTGCAGGAGGTGAAAGGACTAGCACTCACTACATGTATTTCTCCCTTAAGCTTTTACACATCTGAAATTATTTATAAGTGAGAAAAATGGTTACTTAATTATGAAAGTTTGATGTGGACAAGAAATCAAAGCCTGCCCTGGCTGGTGTGGCTCGTGGTTTGGGCACTCCTCGCGCAGGATACGAGGTGCTGGTGCAGGTCCAAGTCGGGTTAGGGGCAGGCAACAGGCGGCTCCCACACATCAACATTCTCTTCCTCTCTTTCTCCCTCCCTTCCCCTCTCTCTAAAAATAAGTAAGTAAAATCTTTAGAAAAGAAAAGAATTAAAGGCCTTGCTGAAACAGAAGTACACCTCTCTTGTCTCTTATTCTCTATCATAAAAGATGTCTTGGCTTCTAAAACCTACCCGACTTAGTGTTTTCTAGGTAATTTCAAAGCACTAGTGGATGAGCTTTACTGTAGAGGCCAGTGATCTAAGCAGATACCGTTACCACTGCTGATACTAAGGTGACTGGTCGGACATGGTGAAGACAAATCCTGGAAACGCTATGGCCCTCCTCAACACTCATTCTCATTTGACTGTCAACTGATCCCTTTACATCAAAAACTGTATCCGTGTATGTGTAAAGGTCCCATGGACAAAGCCAAAGTTGGGTAGGATGGAGGGTGGGAGGTGGGGGTGAGTGGGGCAGGGGAGAGTGGGGGGGAAAATGGAGACGACTGTACTTGCACAGCCATAGAAAAGTAAAGACTTAAAAAACTATGTTCAGAAAAAACAATAATTCACAGTTGATATTGGCTTAAGGAATATCTGCATTAAAAAAGACAGAGAAAGTCTTTTAGAGTTAAATGAGCTACAATGGTAAAGAGAAGCGATGGGCTGATAAATTTTGGGTGGAGATCTGCCTGGTTACTAGTAGCACTTAGAAGGTCGATCCTGGACTCAGTGTGCAGCGTTGAAGGGAGAAGAGGCCATGTGAGGGAGAGAGCTGGAGAGGAGTGGCAACTTGTTGAACACACCATCGATTTGTTTTGGTGCCGGTAGCCTGATCCTCGGAGAGTCTCTTGGTGTCTAACTGTGCCTCTAACCGGACTTCTGGCCGCAGGCCTGGTTAGTCTGGTTAGTACTGAGGCAGTGATCACAGGGAGTTCACCTGCATTCAGCGAAGAGTTTCTCTCTGCTTGAATAATGAAGATATCATGTAAGGCTCTGAAAGGTTGGTGATTTCTTTTTTCAGCCTTTTACTAATTTTACAAATAGTCATGGATACTTCCCTATGCCAGACTGATGCCTCAGGAGTAAGTAGTAACTCACAGCCCATGTTTTTAGAGAAACAACAGTTTAGGTGGGGGTGGAGGGTGAACTACTGGTCAGAGGAGGAAAGTTTAGAACACACTGGGGGTTGCCTAACTCAAATGATGAGGGCAGCATGGAACTCTTTTCTGGAAAAAAAATGACTTTAAGAATGATCAGGATGAAAGAGAGAACAAATGTATTACCTTCAGCAGCCATACGTTTTGTAGATGGTTGGTAACAGGAGACTACTGCAAGACCGGGAAATGGAAAGTGACTTAATGTCTTTCTAGGTGTCAATGTTAAGTCCACTAAGGTCAAACCTTTTTTTTTTCCTATTATGAATATGAGAAAAACACTGGACTTTTCTTAACTTTCAGACTTTTTCTGATTGCCCTGTTTATTAAAAATGGCTATTTCCTTTAAAGGGTAACTTTTTTTGATAGCATAGTTTAAATTGAAATGATACATTAAATTAGAATAATATTGCTTTTCTGGATAACTGCATATTTTCCTTTTTCATGCCTTCTAAATCTGATCATAATTGTAATCTATTTAACTGTTCACAAATAATCATTGTAAAACATGCATTATCCTTATGGAGGAATTTTCATCCCCCATAATACTTTCCAAGAAGTAAAAGAAACAATGGCTTTGAGGCATATGTTTCACATTAAGGACAAAATTATGGTGGTTACTGGCCATATTCTTTAAGATAAGACAACTTTTGCCATGTTAGAGTTGGATCACCTGTTCCAGCAATGGAACCAGGACACTCGGTAGTCACGGCATGGCTTCACCTCCTCTAATTATGACAGGCAATGAGCTGAGGAGTTTTCCCACTTCGATAAACCCAACAGATGTTTCTCTGTGTCTGAGAAATTGTGCCCACCTCTCCTTTTGCACAAATAATTCATTATGAAATAATGTTGGATATTTAATAGACATACAAAAGTGCTATACATTTTGAAAGGATTCTAGCCAAATTTGCTCTTCAAATTTTCTAACTGGCTTGAAGTTGATTAGATATTGAGTAATAGTTCATTCCCAAAGAAGGCGAGTATAAATCTATGTGTCATGGTGTTAAGTTGTACTTGAACCCAAAATTTATTTTAAAGTATTATTTGATAGCTTATTAGGTATTCACATTAATATTACTATTAAAATCACTGCAAGGTGTAGAACTAAACTTTGTTTTTGTCATAAAACTTCTAATTTAGTTCATGTAAAATTGCACAATGTACAGCTGGGAACATTTATATTGAGTGACTAAACGTAAGTAGATAACTAAATAGATGTTAATTCTTTAAAAATACATATGCCTACATTGAGACTGGTGCAATTGGACACTTCGTTACATTCTAACTATTTCTCAAAATATCTCTTTGCTGTAAGGCTGCAATTACCATTGCTCCACTTCACGGAAGGAAAGAAAAGACCCCCAGGAGATTGGCCAACCTGCTAAGTTCACTAGTGTACAAGTTCTAGTTTTAAAATTATACAGAAACCTGTTCTGCCTCTTATTTAGACATTATAAACTTTAATTAAGAAAGACTGGTGTTTAAAATTAGCCGATGATTGAAATAATCATATCAAAAAAGTCTGTGTGAAATGATTGACTGTTTTCTGGAAATATCTGGGTGGTTGGTTAGCATAGGAGTAGACACTGAATAATAGCAGGCCTGATGAAATCCCTGTGTGATTAACATGGTTATGTGCTAAAGAGTAAGAAGTTCATGTTCAGAATGCTGCTTTAACCTTCCCGGTTTCCTTATAGCCAACACAAGTTACTGAGAGATTTTGAAGGGGAAGAAGTGAGCCATTTTTAAGCAACACTTTCCCTCACAATAAAAAGGCCATTAATATTATTTTAAGATAATAATAACAATTACTTCAAGAGGTAAATATCCCGAGCAATTACTATGGGACTGGCACTGCGAACACTTTACATATATTATGTAACTTACGATCTTCACAGAGCACTAAGCTTGCAGAGTTATCCTCGTTTTGCAGATGGGGCAACTCTGGCTCATAGAATTAAGTAACTCACTCTAGGTTCCATAGCCAGTAACTGTTGGAGTTGGGATGTAAATCCAGGAGGGTTTAACTCCGAAGCACAGTTTTAGTTATCACTGCATGCCACTGGTATTATTAAAATATCACACGTTAATTAGCACCATGCAGTGGGATAATTTTCATGTGAATAATTGTAAACAGCTGAAAGTTTCTTCTCTGTAGTAAGACCTAGTGAGTACTTGGCATTATCTTCTTAGCATTAAATAAAAACGTTGCTCCAACTTTCCTTGTACACAACATCTCCATCTGTCCTCCTTTGAATTGGCATCAAAACTTTCAGTTTATTTTGCTTACAAATTGCTAAAGATGCTGCAAAATTTAATTTGGTTGTATTTTAAACACATTTCTGATATTTATTAAAATATTTATACTTTTGTTCATTAGTAAGTGTCCTCAATTATTATAGAATATATACATATATACAATTAAATTTTAGAGAGTTAAATAAGTTAATTTTAGGAGTATAGCCAAATAGTTTCCCTCTCCAAGGGCCACTAAATCCAAATAGAACAAATACAAAAACAAATAAGAGAAACAGAAGAGAGTTTGTTCTAACAGGCACTTCTGAAGGATAGGTTG